>PVIJ01003098.1:33585-142878 GCA_004024925.1 Scalopus aquaticus | reverse complement strand
TGATTGTCTCTCTCCCACCCGGCCTCCCTATAGTCCTGCTATAAGTGAAACCATTCGATATTTTTCTTTTTCTTTCTGGCTTATTTCACTGAGTATGATTCCCTCTAATTCCATCCATGTCACTGCAAATTGCATGTGTTTATCTTCTTTGAATGCTGAATAGTATTCCATTGTGTATATATACCACATCTTCTTGATCCAAACATGATTGGCATTTCTAATGAGGTAAATTATTTGCAAAACTTCCCTTCTTAGAGTGAAGTTTCACAAAACTAAGAATTTAAAAGTGACCGAGTGGCCTGAATCCATGAGTATATGTGTTCTTGAGTACTTTGTTCTTGGTTAGCCCCACGTCTTTGCGGTTTTAGGCACACAAATGGTGCTCAAGAAATCTATTTCTTCAATTGATTTTTTAAAGGACATTCTTACCCCAATAGTTAGGAAGCAGTTCAGAAAGTATGATGGAGATATAAACAGCCCAGGCTGACAGTAGTATCAAGTCTACAATTACCGTACATGGAACCAAAGCTTTTCTGGAATAGAAGCAAAGGGCGTACAGCCAAGTAGACATCTCCCACAGGATGAGAGTGGGTCCTGTTCCAGGTCACAGCAGCACCATCTTTGCAAGCAGAACAATAGGAATTCCTACTAGAGAGGGCTAGAACTGAAGAGTGAGAAGTTGCATTCTCATTAGCTAATGAATATCAAATATTTGGAGAGTAAAATATCCTTTTTCCATAATTCAAAAATAAAAAAAAAACATTAAAATGACACCTTCTACTAGCCTGATGATAGTATATTAAAGATTTCGAAAAGTATTTTCACCAAAAAAGCCGCTTTAAGGAATCATGTGAGACATGTGTAATAAGCTTTAATAGCCTCTCTGCTCAGGTGTGAGCTCACGAAGGCAAGGGTCTCCCACTGTCTGTTCACTTGTGATAAAATAAGCATTTGAATTAATTCAATAGATTCTGGATTCAAATACTACCTCTACCTCTCACCAAGTATATAGTGAAAGTCTCACAGAGCCTCAGTATCCACCTGTGCAAAAAGAAAATAACCCACCTTCACTGTGTATTATGATGATTTGGGCCCAGGAATCTACATTTCATAAAGAGGATAAAATTATTTTCACTCAGTATATCCACATAGATAATATTCTGAGAAACACTGCCTTTATTCCCTATTCTTGATGTCCTAGCGAGGAAACTGAACCCCAGTGGGATCAAATACTTTACTAAAGAACTTTCCATTACTTAAAGGAAAACTGAGAAGTTAGAGCGGTCACAGGATGCCCAAAGAACAGAAGAGAGAACGCCACCATCGCAGAGCAACACATGGGGTCTGTAGCCAACACTTGATCTACCTGACTGACATACCACTTACTGGTCCACACATGATGATCTTTTAATAAATTTGTAGCACTGCAATTGCTGGATCACAGAATACATGTTTTTGAAGCTTCTTGTTATAATTTACCAAATTGTCTTCTACAGAGCTTATAGCAGTTTGCACTCCTATTAGCAGAGAGAGACGGTGAAGGCACCTCAGCATCCCACTACATAATGGCTCAGAAGTTAAGAGTACTGGCTATGTAAGGCCCCTACAGGATTTGGGAGAGTCTCCCTGGGAATATTAATTTCCAGGCACAACATTTTGGTTTTGACACAGACCTGCGGTTGCATCTTGAGTCTACAGTATGTTTTTGGTCAGCTGATTGCCTTCTTAATCCTTGCTACTGATTTGGGATGAAACTAGATTACTTCACCAGAACTGTGGTTTCAAATGAAATGAAACCACAAAGTCTTGTTCCCATGAGAAACAAATTAAAAATGCTGATTTGGATGATGGGTTTTAGTCATTCTCACCACATGAGCTAGAACAGACCCCAAACTCAACATGAATGGCAATAGAAATGGAAAGGTAGCTAATTGCAAAGGCTAAATGGAATAAACCAAGTATCTGGAATTGAACCATTCCACACATTTAGCATCACTTGCCAAAGAGAGAACTGTCGAACTGTTGGATCTGTTTAGTCTGCTTGTGGTGTTTTGCTTGTTTATTGTTTTCTGTTAATATCCATCACCCAAAAGACAACTTAGCATTTTCTGCAATTGGTATGTAGATGAGATTATGAAGAACCATCGAAATCAGTGCTATTCAACTCTGAAGTGCATACTAATCTCCAGGGGATCTTGTTAAAATGCAAATACTGATTCAGAGATCTGGGGTGGAGTCTGACATGCATTTCTAACAAACTCCCAGGGCACACAGATGATGCTTGTTCCTGGGTCACACCTTGAGTAGCAAGAATCAACACCAAATGTACTGAGGGGATGTGATAAAACATCATCTGTTTACCCCTTACACCAATCGTTGTCAATTACAGTACACTAGAGCGACTATCTCCATGAAAAGAAAAGGGATAGAATTAGAACAAATACATGAATTTGAAAGCCATCCATTTGCTCCACAGTCTATATTACCAATGACTCAACAGTTTAGAGAGTTACGATGGGGCTGTGTTCCCCATAACAACTTGTGAACTAATTATGTGTGTATACGTATGTGTGGTGGCAATGGGAAAAAAAGGTAAAAATAATTACTGTAGCTGCAAGCATTTATCTTCTGTGAAGTGAGGAGTATACTCATTTTTGTAGCCCTAGATCACTTCTTTATTTTTTGGCTAAGATCAAGAGTAGTAGCTGTAGCTTTAAATTCTATTCCAGAAAGAAAGCCCATCAGGTTAGTATCAATACACATCAGCAAAGTTAGTCATAATTTAAGGGGGATGAGGGACAAAATGAGATTATGGAAATTTTTAATTAGACCCTTCAGTATATTGACGTTTATGTGCAATATATAGTCTCTGGCTTTTCAAACACCATAGGGATATGTGGTCAGAAAGAGGCAATTTTCTCAATACAACTGACATTTCAAATATTCAGAATGAGTTCAGATAAAGAGTTCTTGAACTATTTACCATGATCTAGAAGTAGTATCATGTTGCCAGAACAAAATTACTTTTTAAAACAGAACATTTTATTTAGACACCATGCATCCAGTAAGAGCTAATATCCTGATATGCAAAGTACTCAAATAATTTCACAACAACAAAATAACACAATCAAGCCATGGGCTAAATAGACACTTCCCCAACAGGCACCCCACTTATCTTCAGGGAAATACAAATCAAAACCACAATGAAAAATCACCTAAAACCTGTGAGAATGGCCTTTATCAAAAAGACTAGAAATAATGAATGTTGGCAAGAGAGTGGGGGGGGAAAGTAACCCTTGTAGATTGTTGCTGGGGATGTAAACTGGCCCAGTCTACATGGAAAACAATATGAAGAGTTGCAAAATAAAATACTAAAATAGTTTCCAGCAATTCCACTCTAATTATGCTTAAATAACACAAAAACACTAATTCAAGAGAATACATTCACTCCTGTATTCGTTGTAGCACTATTTGCAATAGCCAAGACATGAAGCAGCCTAAGTACCCAAGGATGGATGATTGGATAAAGATGATACAGAATATTACTCAACTATAAAGAAAGATGAAAATTTGCCACTATTGGCCACATAGATGAAACTGGAGGGGATTATGCTAAGCAAAATAAGTCAAAAGGATAAAAACATATGCCACATGATACGATAATATGTAGAATGTAAAGAAACTAAGCAAAGGAACAGATAAAACCAAACCATTAAAAGCCCTTGGGACCCCACTGCAGTACGGAGATTACGGGAGGGGGTGAGGCAGAGCAAAGGGTGGAAGGGGTCCAGTGGATTGTAGTGGAAGGTTATTGGTATTTTGATGGTGGTATGGTGTGGCAACATCATTTTTAAAAGGCACACTTTGCTTTATACACTGAAATATAAAGTATTTTCATTAAATTAGTGACTACAGACAACATATGTAGTGAGGGGATCAGAAAATATGACCCCAAAATAGGCAACTGTGAATTGTCTTAAGATAAAGGAACCAGACCCCAAAACACTCAAGAAGAGTTCCTGATTGATCACCTCTGCACTCTCTAAAAAGTTTAGATAGTTCCCTTCTTGCAACAGGACATTTATCACCATAGATAGCTATGGTACAATATGATGTAGGGGTGATAGACAGGAAGGAAACTAGCAACATCTGTGTTGAAACTCCTCTCTGTCCCACTGTCTTTTGCATCACCCAGCAAACATGTATTTGCCAAATACATGTTCTTTTCATTTTACAGTGAACTGCCTTCCTTCCCTGTAAAGTCCCAATTCCTTAGTCACTTCTTTGTCCAAGATGACATATATACCCCCATTTTGCCCAACCATCTTTAGAATCTTTCATATTTAGATAGATTCCCCATACATACATAATTAAAATGATTTTTTTTCTCCTGTTATTCTGTCTCATGTTAATTTGATTATTTCACTAACCAAAAGGGAGATCTAACAATCGCTGTCATGTGACTGTATTTGAGCACAGTTTCTTATCCCAAATTTAATGCCCCATATAGTCTCTTCAAAAATGTCCCTTTAAGGTTTCTTTCTAAACCTATTGCACATCCTTTACATTTTTAAAGGGATGAAATCCTTTCAGAATTGTTTATAATGTTGAAAATAGCCAAAAGTCATTTGAAACCAAATATAATGAACAAGGCAGGACAATAAATACCATTTGGGAAAACAAAAGTAAGTAATTGAGACGGATTTTATTTTGTGGCTAGTACATAGATTCTGATGACATTCCAAGGCTGGAGCTCCAGAAATGTTTATAATCACAAAAATAAAAAGAAAGAAAAAAATGTCACTTGAATAGCATCACATTGTGTGCCTTGGAAGGCTAACAAATATCTAGAGATTTTTTTTGTTGTTGTTTAAAAGTGGTTCATTGCTCTTAATCTGATGTCAATACAACAAAAACAGCCTATAGAGGAGCTTTGGTTGGCCACAAATCTCTTGTAACTGCACGTAAAGTGAGATGTGTATGTGCCTTTGGCTTTTTTTTTTTTTCAATCTGAGTAACAAACGTTCTACTCTGATCAGATTTTCTAAGAGTTTCATAACTGGCTTAAAAAAGGCAAATAGGGGGAAGTGGCATAGACAGGTGGACTCAGGCGATGTATTAATTTGCAATTAGTTGCTTAAACTCTCTGAACTTCAGTTTCTTCCTTTGTAAAATAACACCTTGAAGATTGTCATATGAATTATAGTAAATGTAATACCTAGCACACAATAATAAGGGCATTAATGTGACAATCTCTCAACTATCACAATCTCATAACACAGGGCATTAATGTGACAATCTCTCAACTATCTATTTTATTACAAAATAGCGTTGACTCTCCCTGTGCCTTTTCATCTTTCTCTCGCACCTCAGAAGATGGCACCATTCTCCACACTAACACCACAATCTCTCCACACTATTCCTTCATTTTCCTTGCTGTATTTTACTCCCTTATTCTTCCTCCAGCATTTTTTATCTCTCCCTTCACTGTTTCCTTTTCTCCATACTAGCTATCCATTTTCCGAAAATGTTTTTTTGATCTTCCGTGCATAATTTTGCCGACTTTTTCCTTTTACCATCTGTTTTAACATGTAGACTCTTACAGTGCTTCCAGTTCTTAATTTTCAAATAGCTGAATATGGTCTCTTGCACACAAATGAAAATGAGTTTATACAGGTCAGCAGTTACAGTCCCTGGAGTTAACTTCTCTTACACACTGCTGGTTGTGAAGGGAGGGTGGTGAACAGCTGTGCGGAGACTTTAGTTGTCATTGTCCTCTCAGTGAGTACAGAGATCTTTTGTCATTCTCCCTGATAGCGCTATTCGCCCTGTTCTATCTGTGGAATCAAAACCAGCTGTATTTTCACTACATTATGTGGTACCCTTTGTGAACTTTTTGTACTCTTCAACATTATCTTCTTGATTTTTCAGTTTATATCAGTGTTATCACTTGACAGCTTCCCTACTATGAAAAATCTAACCTGAGAGGAGCAGGACATCATAGAAGCTTGTGTCCAGCAGTTTCACTATAAGCATTTTTGCCACGTGAATTTTTACCTCATAAATTATTGGTCATAAGGCAATTTTGTCGTAAAAGGGAAGGACCAGGCTGACAATTTGGTTTCCTTTCTCAATTGAAGTCAATCAATTAACTGCCTTTGGCTAACTTGTAATGTATTTAAATTAATTATGAGTTTGGTTTTATTTCTGCATTGACAAAATAAAGTAAGCTGATACCTTATTTTCTAGTATTATTTGATATAACTTTACACTCTTCAGTTTCACATGCCCAGTAAGTTCGACCAGCAAAAAATATGTATAAATATAAATATATATATGTGAAAACTATGAATGTATGAAAGGCTTAGAAGATGAGTACTTAGGTAAAACTGATAAAAGAAAAATCTGTTCTTTGCATAATATTACCATAGATCTACACACATTTCAAAAACATTCAAACCTTTTTGTGCTTTTTGGAATATATTCATATTCAAATATTTTGTCTCTTATTTTGATTTTTTATGTTTCCATATGTCCTTTTCAATGTCCCTTTTTTGTTCTTTTCTCTTTTATGGCATAGTTGTCTCATGGTCAATTAGCTTTGTGGCAAAAATATTTTCAGTGAAAATGCTTCAGGTGAAACTACTTAGAACCTAGGAAGAAAGATTCTGACAAGAAATCACAGTAGCACATCCCTGCCCCCAAAGAATCAGCTGTCCTCATACCCTCCCTCACCTCTCTTTCATTTATTCTAAATGTGGCCCAGGGATGTTCATTGCTAGTGTAGAGAAGTGCAGTCTCCTTTCTTGGAGATTGACTCTTGTCCTGAAAGACCCAAGTTTCTTGAGGTCAGAGTATTAAACTTGTAAAATTTCCAATTATAGTGAGCCCAAATCTTAATATAATTAAATCAGTGCTATATACAAATAGTGCTAAATGTAGTAATTCTCATAATCCTATCCATGTTCATTAGCTAATTAGAACTTCAAAAGGCCATTCCTCTCATTCTATATTGTATCTATCCATACATGTGTGTACATAAAAATTCATGCAGTTATTCTTTGGTCAAAGATTTACTGAGCACCTTCTATCTCAAGTTACTTTGCTAGGCAAATGGTATACCAAAGATGACTAAGACACCATCTCTGTCCTGGAAAAGTTCATTACTAACAAAGACAAGTATGTAAACAGATACTTATAACCATATTAGCATTTTAACTCCATTAGCTGTACTAGCTAATCCCTGAAGTACACTTCCTGTTTGCTAGACATTTTGCTAATTGCTTTACATGCATGTTTTAATTTAGTCACCATATATTATAGGGAGGTATTATGACAGATGAACAGAGGCTTTAGAGATGCTGGGTATCTCATCCAAGTTCATAAGTCGGCAAAGAGTTAAAATCCAAGTTTGTTTAACCTGGAATGCACGTGAGTAGCACATTTTCTTGTGTCCAAAATGCTACGGTAATTAAGAGGGAAAATGCCATGGGTTGGAGAAGAAAAGCGATTGTTCATACTCTACAGCCAGACTTGGATTTACAGAGAAAAGGAAAGCTGAAAAGAAAAGCTAAGTCCTAGAACATACAGATAAAAGGAAGCTGGCAATCAGAGTCGTGACCCTGGCTCCCTCAGCTGGCCCACACAGCTTAAGACGGAGTGCTACCACCCACCCTGGGTAGCTCCCTTTGTAGCTCTCCCCCTACAACCCTCTGTAGTTCTCTGTTAGGTTCTTCAACGGCTTGGATATATTTTAATTGTATCACTTTTTGTGGTAATATTGGTTGACAACTCTGCATATGACTTAGGGGTAGAGGTTCACACCTCCTAAGATGTGCCTCAACACATTTTTCCGGGTTGTCATTTTAATTTCTCACTACAGTGAGAGTGACTATTTTCTCATTCTAAGCCTTTGAAGGGGCAAGGCAGGCCACACCCACTTGACGCTGGTGAGCAGTTCTGAATTGAGGAAAAACCAAGCACAGTTACACAAGTAAAATCCCCACTCCCATGGGCCTGGTTGCTGTATAAAACTTTTTGGAGAAAAAAAATTACAAACAGGTGTTTGAGCTCCTTCAAAAGGGAATATGTGGTAACACTTTATACTTCTTATCAATACATTTTTGCAATTACAGGATTTCTTATAAATCTTATAAAAGTGCTGGAGGTTCTTACCCAATTAGTCTCTTAAAAAATGTTTTCTGAGGGCCTACTATGTCTCTAGAACCGCTCTATGCACTAGGCATAGAACTGTGAACACATATACACAATATCTAATTTTAGAAAGCTTACACACTTGCAAATATAGCTGGACAAAAGCATAATGTTTAGCCTGATAAGGAACTAGTACTGGCAACAAATTACATAGTGGTAAAGAGAAAAATACACCATTTCGCTTATAAATATAGCTTCGAAATTAGTTGGTGAGTGGATAAGGGTCATTTTAAGTTGTGACCTTGGTTTTTATATAAAACTAATGTCTTTTTATTTAAAAAAAGCAATACATAAAATGACAAAAAAATAAAATAAGAAAGCAATGAATCAGCTATATCCCTCTTCCCAGATTAGACCATTTTTCCTGTCAAACGCAAACCCAGACATCTCTGGTCAACTTTAGAAATAGCTAATAAAAAGAACATTATATGCTTAGGATCACATTATATATATGTGTTTTTTTATTATTTTTTTCTTACATCATTGTTAATTTTGGACAGTAGTTGATTTCTCCCCTCAGTGTAGTTCCCATAGTTCTCCCACTCCTGTAACCCCTGAGATCCTTCACCACAGTCCCTTGAGTTCTTGACAGAAACACAAGCGAGGCCATGCGGGGAACGCGGCTCACGGAAGAAGGGAAAGAGTCGTCTAAGCTAGGCAGTGTTCAGATCCACGACAGGCTTGAATTTGTGTCACAAGTTTTCAGAGATATAATTACTCAAGAGAACCCAGAAAAAGGGATTGCTAAGTAAAACTTGATGTTTTTAAAAAAGATTTAGTCCTTTCTTTTTTTGAAAAGTGACATAAAAAAATGCTGTTCTCTGCCTAATAATTTGCACACTGTAAACTCAGTTCCCAAACTAAGACCTTTAAGTATTTACCTCCATATTTCTAAGAATTATGCTTATAAAATATTTCTTATCATTTTAAATATAATCTATGCAATTCTTATAATGAAGAATGACAGTTTCCCTACCTGTTAAATGTGTTGGTTTATAATGATCCTGATTGATGAAGAAATGGGTGTCATTGAAATGAAGTGAGTTATATATATAATTTGAAATCAAAGTGACCACTTCTTTACCAGGACATCGGTAAACAGACACAGGAGGCAAGGAAAGATAAAAGTGCATGTGCCCGGAGGCCAGATCCAAAAAACTAGCCTGTGGCTTTGAAAATACACCTCAGAAGCAGTATAAATCTAGGCGATGAAATAGGCCAATCTGAGACACTTTGGACTCCAGACCAACGGGCACTCTGAAGCTTTATCCGGTTTTGGCCTCTACCACCAGTGGCTCTGCCCTGAGAAGCAATCCCCATTCCTGCCGCCACCACCCCACTCCACAACCCCCCACAGTATCACCTGACACTTCAAGGGATGTTTCAGATCCCGAATTACTGCTCCAGAACTTCATCTTAGTGGTTAATAACTCTAACCGAATGGCATGTTAATATTATTAATGTGGTCTCCCCCCAGTAAATCATATTGCAATTATATGTGATTGGCTTGAGTAGTAAGTAAAGCTTCACCACCAAGGTAGCAGAGATTAGTTTTCTTAATTATTTTGTTGAAAATAATTTGATTACTTTTGTTTAAATTTCCATGACTGTCTACATTTTGCACTGCTCAACCAAGTGGCAAGCTAGAATTATTTACTTCAGGTACAACTTTCATTTTGCCAAAGAGTAAAGACTTTCTTTAATTTCTTTTGGCTCAGTTTTCTATGTAATATAGCTATTTCGCCCTCAATCTCAAACTGCCTCTCAAAACAATCATCCACATGGCCAAAGGTACAGACAATCTGTTATGCTGTTTTCCCTCTGGAAGCTGTTGATCATTTTTCTATGATGCATACCACAACGCATACTATTTTTTCTAGACATATTAGTTAAAGGAGAATTATACCTTCTTGATGATTATTATTCAAATAAATATTTTAAATATTGACTGTCTTTTGTTTCATTAGAATTGGTTTGGAGTTTTGTTGGTCCTGGGAGATTGGTTCTTTGTCTTTTGCTAAAACAGTTCTTACTGACCCTCCTCTGCTCTTGCTTCTCATATCTACGGGGTCTAAGCACAATCCCATCCCATTACAGGAAGGAAGAAGTAACTCCTTAGGTTTAACATTTTTGTTGAAGATGGCTCATTTAGAGTTTCAATATTCAAAGAGGGCAGCAATAGCTCGATATTTTATATTATTTCAGTATGCTCCTTTTTGTGCTTAAGCATATTTTTGATGTCTTTTATATATATATATAGCAGTTTAGTTCCCTGAAATTCAATTCAAACATTTTGTGAAGGTGAATGTGTGCGTGTGCATTTTCTGAGCAGCTGGTCCATGGTTTTCATCAGATTTGGGAGACTTTCTTGATGTCAAGATGTAAAAAACAAAAACAAACAAACAAACAAAAAAAAAAACCCTGTACTTTGTATTGTACTTTGTACAATAGACATGCTTGTGATTTGGAGAATCAAAATAATAAAGTTAGAAGGTATGAGACCAAGCCATCTGGCAGTTAAGCAATTAAACCACCCAGGAGACAGAGTGAATTATCCTTTTCTGGAAGTGGCTCACCCATGACGAAAGCGCATAGCTTTTTACCTGTCAAAACCACTTGGGTTCAAGGCTCCTCCCGATTAAAGAGCACAGTTAGGAGCTCTAATGGAGAGGACCCTATCGTTCCACATTACACTGCTGAGGAGACTTCTTCACTGCTTTAAGGCGTGGAAAATTATGGGGGAAATGAACAGGGTCTGGAAACTATGCCTGGTACAGTTCACCAATCCAGCACATTTTCTGTCAACCAACTTGGTGAATATCCCTCGTGATGCAGATCGCACAAGTTCTAACCTGTGCAGACACGCATGTCCACGCGGGTGAAGCCGGGTTTCTGAGAAGGATATGGGATGGCAAAAGACGCATTGGACAAGGAGGTGAAATATTTTGATTTAGTTCTGTTCTGCTATAAACTCACCATGTCCTTCATAAGGAAGTTTTTGTTTTGTTTTGGTTTGGTTTGGTTTGGTTAATTTATTCCCTCAGTATTTATGAGCCAGGATATAGAGATAGAAATAGATATACTGTACTTACAGATACAGATAGAATACAGATTTAGATATGTTCAACCAGTGATTTCAATATTAATAGGGCGTTTATGATTATCTTCACTTTACAGAATAAAAATCGAAGGCTTGGAGATACAAATAATTTATTCAAGATTATACCCATAGTCAAAGAGCTGAAGTTCTTACCAACCTCTTCATTTTTCAATTAATAAATTTTACTTCTTAGAGAAGTTTTGGGTACACGGTAAAAGTGATTAGAAAGTATAGAGCTCTCATGTACTCCCAACCCCCATATATGCACCACCTGAACCAGTACTGATATTCATCATCCTTTTATTTTCTGGTTCATTCTCTGCCCCCCTCCCTTTTTTTTTTTTTTTTTTTTTTTTACTGAGGTAGCATTGGTACATAACACTTTACATGATTGAGTGATATAGGTTCACGGCTCCTCATATGTATGTCACCCCACCACGCCCACCACCAAAGCATCCACAGACCTTTACCATAGACCACTGAGCCCCCTCCCTGTTTAATTTCCTCCCCTCTTGTCTCTTCACATCTAGTAACCTCAATTCTGTTATCAGAGATCTAGAGTTTATTTTGGTTTAGATTTGTCAGTTCCTTTGTTTTGTTTCTCTATATCCCACATTTGAGTGAAATCATCCAGTATTTGTCATTCGCTGTCTGACTTATTTAATTTAGCATAATCCCATCTAGTTCCATTCATGTTGTCTCAAATGCCAAGAATGCATCTTTTTTTTTTTTAAGCTGAGTAGTATTCTATCATGTATATATACCACACCTTCTTAATCTACTCTTGTGTTGGGCACTTAGGTTTCTATAACCCAATTACTGTAAAAAGTGTTAGAATGAACGTAGAAGAGATTATATCCCTTCAAAATAGTGCTTTGACATTGTTAGAGTAGATACCTAGGAGGGAAGCTGCTGGGTCATGGTAGATATATTTTTAACATTCTGAGGAACCTCCATACTGTTTTCCATAAGGATTCATCTGCACTCTAACCAACCGTGTACAAGGTTTCCTTTTTCCATCATCCCTTTTTATTTTAACACAAAAAAGCAGGCATGTTCTACTTTCCACCACAACTCTAAGATTCTAAATCCATTCACACAGCACTTAATTTGTTAGCAGAACCAAAAATGATTAGTGGTTTTAAAAGATATCTAACAAGTTAGTTAATCTCTCAAAGCTTCAGTAAAATGGGTACAATATTCAGACCTGCTTCTTTCTCCAAGAGAATTAATTAAGATGAAGTGCTACTGAGCTCAGTGAGCTAGGATGTCTAAGTGTCAGTATCTGTTAGAGCTTATTATGGCTATTATTGTGTCTGTGCTGCAGAAGTCAAACTTCTTTTTCAACTGAATGTAGCAGAAGTTGTATTTGTGGATGGTGGTACCAAAGGGCCTATTAGCATAAAGGTGAAAACAGAAACATGTGGATTCATTCTGACCGCCATTACATTGTCCTGAGACTTACTGCTTGTTCCTTTCTTGAAATGAATTTAAGTTAAAAAGTAATTTAAGTTAAAAAGAAAATCTATGCAAAGCTTTCTTGGGAAGCTGAGAAGTCTGATGAGCCACAGTGTCATGTCTTGAGCCTGTGCTTCATTATGGGAGGCCTATCTGTCAACCACATTAAAATCACATGGCTTAAGTTCTATCCAATCTAACCAGGGAATCTCTCAGGAAGAGATTTAAAAATAACAAAACTATAACTTGATTCTTTGGAGCTCTGTTATCTTTAATGACTTAGTGCCTTTGTTGCAATTTCTTCAACAACAAAGTCCATTGCAAGTATACATATTAAAATCAAGAGTATTCAAAATGTAACACATAAACTGGAGTTTAGATATCTTGACTTGTTCCCATCACACAAGGTTCAAAAACCCTGGAAAGAGTTCCTGAGAGAAAATGCAACTGAGATTTAACTATTCACCATAGAATTTTAAATTTTTGTTCACATGCTTAAGACTTGAAGAAAAAGACCTCATTGAAGACACCAATATCACCCAATATAGGGAGAACCAGGACAAGAACCACAATTTCCTAACACCAAACTACACCCTCCCCAGTACTTTGCATTGCGTGACATGCAAAATAATGCTTTCAGAAGCAGCACTCTCCCCCCCTCCACACCCCCGACCCCAAGCTGTCTAGGGTCATTATGTTTCGAGGTTGGAACAAAGTCCAAGAACACCAACAATTCAGCTCCAGTACCACACCCAGAAGCAGAAAATGAGGGGCTCTCTGCCAGGGTTATGTAAAATCTCACCCCAAAACAATATCCCACTGACAGAGAAAGGCAGCAGTCAGAATCTTGGCATGTGGCCTTAAAGCTCAAAGATCAATCCCATTTTCAGATGTGCATAAAGTTGCTCAGGGAATTCTCCACAGATGCTTAAATTCAGCAATGGAAAATGTCTTTAAGTTACATGGGAGTAATTATTCTTATCCTTTTAGAAAATGTTGCCTTCTTTGAAATATGAATTACACATACCCACTATAATTAAATTTCTCTGATGGAGAATGAATGGCAATTGGAATTTGGTTTTCCACATGCTCTGCTTACCACAGGATATACTTACTCTGATAGATATTTCTTTAAACTATCATTCTCAAGCTGAATATACCATTTTCCTTTAAAAGACCAAGTGTTCAGTGGGGAAAAAAAGTTTTCATTGAAAATGCCTATGAGGTTTTGTACAGATCTAGACTTTAAATGATCAGTATTTATTACCCTACTTTATTTAACTAGTACTGCAAATAAGCAAATGTCTTCCCAGTATTGCCCAAAAGAAATCAAAGTGCAATAAACTAGATTTCTAAGACATGCTATTTAATTTTTTAATCAAGCTCTCTGCTCTACTTCCCTTTCCCTTCCTCCTTCCATCTTCACCCCTCTCCCCATTTCCATTACTATCTACACCTTTATAACCTCAAACCTTCAAAAGGATTTTTATCCCTTTGAAAGACAATTTTCTCCCACTTTTGGACTGTTTTAAATGTAAATAATCCTGGGGTTAAAATGGATGGAAGTAAAACAACAAAAAGATTCTTTTCTCATCACTACCATCACTATCATAATTTTGCTAATGTCAGATTAGAATTATGCACAATAGGTGAAATTTATGCAGAGCATTAAACTATTTTTTGGTATTTGCAATGATTTGGGAAGCTGAATTAAATGAAGTACTATGTAACATAACTATAAAAAAAAGGACAAACTCTTGCCTTTTGCGACAGTATGGACGTGGAGAGGATATTGCGAAGCGAAATAAGTCAGAAGAAGAAAGACAGATACTGGATGGCTTCACTTCTAAGAGAAATATAGATTCATAACTAAGAGTCAGTCAAAATCAAACCAATAATGAGCTTTTAATATCTGACTGCAAAACTGAGGCAAGCAGAAGGGAGGGTGGCAGGGTGGGCATGGGGGAGAGTGTGGGCCCGATGGAGCATGGTAGAGGATTCCTGCGGCACAGGTGATGGGCGTAGTGTAAAGATCTGCAGTTGTGGAGGTTTGAACCTCCAGCCCACAAAGATGCAATGATGTACCCCAACTTTTCCTAAAAAACTTTAAAAAACACACACATAGTGAGATATCACCTTACACCTGTTAGGATGCCAATTACCAAAAAAAAAAAAAAAAAAGACATAAATGCTGGCAAGAATGTAGAGGCAAAAAGCCCCTTGTACAATGTTAGTAGACTGTAAACTGGTTCAGCCATTGCGGAGAGAGTGGAAATTCCTCAAAAATTTAAAACAAAACTACCATCTAATCAAGGAATCCCATTCTGAGTATACATCCACAGGTAACAAAATGAGTATCTTGAAGCGATATCTGCACGCCCATATTTATTGCAGTATTATTTACAATAGCCAAGACATGGAAATAACCTAAATGTCCATGAGTGAATGAATGGATAAAGAAAGCAAGGTTAACACACACACACAATAGAATATTATTCAACTATAAAAAAAGAAGGAAATCCTACCATTTGTGACAACATAGATGAACCTGAAAGGCTTTATGGTTAGTGAAATAAGCCAGATGTACTAAGACAAATACTGTATGATATCACTTACATGTGTGTGGCCTCTCTACCATTTGGGGCCTCTGCACCTGCGTGTGCATGGCTTCTCGATGCTCCAGTGTGTGTGTGAAATACTTGGATAAGGCACTCCTGCATGGCTGCCGGGAGACAATGGCTCACATCACAAGGCAGCCAGGGAGGCCTAGGGAGCTGTTGATTGTGTGGCCATGGTCTGAGGTGGTCTGGGAGTAGCTCAGAAATTACGCCAAGTACCTGCACAGGAAGTGGAAGTCCTCCCTGTAGGCATGGCTGACATGTCCCTCCCTTCCCCATAAAGCTAATTGCCCTTTGTCTCCCCTGAACCCTGCTCCTCCTGCCATTGTCACATAATCAACCATGCCTTTGTATGACTGCGAGTAAACAGCAAGAGGGCTGCTCACTGGGCAGCAGAGTCTTGTCTTGCAAACCTGCTCCACGACTCATCCCTCAGCATGTCCCCGGGAACGTGCTGGCGAGTTCCTGACCACCAGATATGTGGAATATTTTTTAAAAGTTAGAATTACCTAACATATTACCTAACAAAAGTTGGCATTACCTAACTCTCTGGCAGGTGCCAGAGGCTAGAGGGTGTGGGTATAGGGGTTGGGATACGGAGATGTTGATCAAAGGGTACAAACTCTCAGTTATAAGATGAATAAATTCTGGGGTTGTAAAATATAGCATCGTGATTATAATGAATAAATACTGTATCGTGTACCTGAAATCTGCTAAGAGAGTAAATTAAGTGTTCTTAGCATGAACAAGCAAAAAACAAAAGGTTAAGTTTGAAGAGATGTATTACTTAATCATGTACACTTTGATATATATACAATTTTATTTTTCAGTTTTACCTCGATAAAGCTGGAAAAACAACTTATCTGTCTAGATAGAAACTGATGAGAATTTAGATTGAGTTTTGTTTACATTTATAACAAATAAGTCAATGTGACCTGGCCCTTCCTTGGGAAAAAACTGTTTTTTGATACCTGAATTTAATATCCATGAAATATGTTAGGTAATTCCAATATAACTCTCCTCTTTTTTCCCCAGATAGACTAGTCATGTACTCTATTGTGCAGAGTAAGGATACACGTTTTATGTCCACTTATATTTGTCCTTTGGTACTCGGGGGATAGGGTCTAGAATCAGTAAGGCTGTTTCATTTTAATCCCAACTCCCTTGATTATTATCTATGTGTCTCCAAAACTGTCTCCTCTCCTGCTGCCTGTCTGTCATGTGCTGAGCTGGGTAGCACAGAGAATGCTTGGGTGCAAAGCTGCTCTTCTTTGTTCTCTAATTTATTTCAAAGGAAAAACGATTCACCTACATTATGGAAAGTCAGGCAGGAAAAACTCCCAGAGGCCTCTTTATATCTTTGTAACAACCCCCACTGCTGAAACTAGAACGAATTAATCTAGTACCCAATGCACACATCACTACAACTTGCAACATATCTATTAGCTATTCCAGAAATGCCTTGCTAAACAAATCTGCCTTACAATGACATCTGCTGGGAGTTTCTGGCACTGGAAGAAAAAAAAAGGTCAAATAAATGATATTAACAGCACGGCACAGGGAGAAGGGAACTTAGCAATGTCAAAAGTCAATGTCTTAAATAATCTTTCAAACTGGAAACCATATTGTTAAGAAAAAACAATAGTAAAATAAAAGATGAACCCATAATAAATTCCAGATGTTGAGCTATGAAACTGAACCCAAAACATGAATTAACATTCTAACACAGAGTTTCCCAGACTTTATACAATCATCTAGAAAAAAAAAATGATGAAATATATGATATTCTTCCTGGATGTTCTTATACTTCTGAGAATTTCTCAATGTTGAAAACTGTCAATTTTTAAAAAATATCAAACTGTGTGTTTCATTGTTCTTCATATTTAAGGGATAACAGCTATAAGTTTAAGTCAGCCCTCAAGGGCTGGTGAAGCGATCTTTTTCCTAGCGTCATGTTTATATTCCAGTTGAGGCTGTTACCAAGGTACAGTGCAGAAAGGCCATCATGGGAATGAATCTTCTGGCAAGCCACTGACAAGTCAAGTGACTCTTCCCTCAAGGAGACACAATGATACTTAAATTAAAATGAATATGTCCTTTCCTTTAAAGTGACCTAGACTATAAAAATGAGCACACTGTCGGGATGGAGTCCCTTAGCATTCTCTTCCCTATGAAGGAACAGTAACCTGAATAAAGGAAGAATTGTAGGTGTTCACAGATGAATCAGGAAGATGAAAGGTATAACATGGATAAGTTATAATTCTACTTAATTGCCTCTATTAAGTCGTATTAACATTAAATGCAATTAACCTAAGTATTAGTGCAAAGTCCAATCTGCAGCTGCCACTAAGTCAAAAGATTTTTGTAACTAAATGGAAGCTTTCATGGCTGAGTAAGAAAAATTCAAATTGGTAGTCTTGTATTTAAAACTATGTATGATAAATTATCTCTTGCCTATTCATAATAATAATTAAGGCCATTCCTTTATATGTGACTGGAGAAAGACTTAAACAAAGAAATCCCTGAGTTTAATGATTGCAATCTCTTGGAATTGACAAAGAGAATGAAAATAAAATTACAAGAGAAATTAACCAGGTCCACTGAATAAAAGTCCTGGACTGTAAGAAAGTGCTATCCCATAGTCTTTCACTTCAGCTTGAAAATCTGGCACCCCTATCTGTGACATTCCAATATATTCACTCTGTAATTTCATTTGTATATAGAAAGACATGAAACAACACAGTAACAACTCTAAAAATCTAAAAAGGTCTTTCCTTCTAATAGGACTCAAGTTATTCCCACATGACTGGCATAAGGTTGAAAAATATAATGGGTTGCTGTATAGTCTAAAAATTCCCTTTTCCCCCATGAGTTGGGTTCATTTTGAGGCAGGACTCCACAAGAGCAAAGGCTGTGTACAAATTTTCTCAGTGTAACATTCTCAATGCCTGTTCATGAATGTGGAACTGAACAGAAAGACTATTCTATAAAATACTTTCATACTTTTCAACTGTTTTATAAACCTTGTCTATCTGCATCTCAAAGCAGATTTTTCCAATTCCTTTCTGACTCCTGCTGCTTCCTTATTCTGCTCCAGGATCTACACATCACAAGGGGCCACCCCAGGTAGTCTGGGTCTCCCTTCATCTGGCAGTTAGTCTTCTGATTTTTATGTAAGTCGTCTGTTGCCTTAAATCAAAGATCTCTGTGGTCTGAGTCCATTCACACAGGAATCTGGGAGTTAGAGAAGAGGGTGACAGCCAGTGGGAATCATCAGACTGGAGGTAAGGCATGGAAGAAAGCCAGGAAATTCCAGGCTCTTTGTCTTTTGACTAAAATGTTGTTCTGTTTTATACAATCATTTAAAAATTGTAAACATTATGCCTCATGGACTAGAGAGACTATTCAAATAACTTTACAGTTAATTAAACTCCCTTCACTTACCTGATCACTCAAGTACCTAAACGATTGTCTGCTGCTCTGTGAACAACACACTAGAGTGACTGTAAACTCATATTAGGTTGAAAAGGTTCCCCGAAGGACATACCAAATTCTTGCTAATGCTATGTCTGAATGTTTTTTTGACCATTTAAACAAGCAACAAATTTGACCAAGGAAGTTATTTTGCAATTGTGGAGATTGTTATTTTATACCTTATTCTGTGGGGTAAAGTATCTTCTTAAACAGAAATTTTCTAAATAATCTGCAAAAGAATGCTTTCTTTTAGTTTACCCTACACATACTTTCCAAATCTGGCCATCTCCTAATCTCCAGCCACATCCCTAGATCAAGTTCTTTCTCTCACTATGTATTACTGGCATCGCCCTGCCTCTTAAACTTCTATACACCTTGCCAAAATAAAATGTTTTCATTTTAGTCCCATGCACATATAAAAATGTTGTAATCATTCTTAATTTCTTACAATTACAGTCATTTCCCATACCCCAACCCACTTTGTGCAATTTTATATTTTACTATCTACCACTGCATATGCTTTCCTCTGATAAAATCCTGTTCTACTGGCATGGAATTTTAGTTCCCATTTTAGTCATGTCACTCATTTTATCTTCCTGATCTGAAATTCTCTGTCCCCTACTCCACTGCTTATTCATATCCCACCTAGGCTTCAAGATTCACCTCCATCTGTATCTGACAGCTTCTACATATACTAAGCCCTTGCTTAAAATCATCGATAGGTTCTTGGAAATTTCAACAAAGTAAAGAGATACATAATAAATGTAATCCCTCAGAAAGTTTTATTCAACCACAGCCAGGATTGATTTTTTCATCAACATTATAATAAAATAATGTTGAATGAAATGGTGTTGCGGACCTGCTTTAATTCAAGTGTCAATATTCTTGCCTGCCTTCTTCAATAGGACCTACAACCATTACTAATCCAATGGAGATGAATCACAACCAGTGAAATGAATAGTTTTAGTCTTCCTATGCAAACTGATATGATTTCTATGTAGGCAATTCAGCTTCAATTCAACCTGCCTGCACCAAGAAAGCAGCACTCTTTTTCCCATTAATTAGTATAACTCAGAGATTCTCAACTTAACAGCTTTGCAAAAATCAACTATGAAGACCATATAAAAATGGAGGTTGAACTCTTCCCTAAGATTATGTCTCAAAAGGTCTGGAGCAAATATATTCTCAAGCTACTGATGTTTCTGAACATTGTTTTTCCAAGAAAAATTCCAGCCTATCAATGTCACACAAATGATGACATGAAGAGTTAAAAAGCCATGTAAGTAACAGGAGATTTGCAATTGATCTATGGATTAAACAAAAACCAAAATGTTTTGCGTTTATCTACCAAATTCAGTAGATTCTATTAGATAACTTCTTTGTTGCCACAATTAGTCAAACTGGCAATTGAGACCAGTAGTTTCCTGTCATGATTGGTGCCCAGAATAATTTGGAAGCGAATGTAAAGGTACACTGACCTACTGAAGCAGAAACTCTAGGACCAGGATCTGGGAAATCTACATTTTCTTTAATCTCCAGGTGATTCTTTTAAGGAGAAGGAATTGGAAATTTCTTAGGCCATCCCAAATTAATATCCAGACCCCCTTTAAGCTAGTCAAATTTACCTTAAAAGAGCTGCCTGGTGGAGTATATCTCAACCAAGTTCCCTAAAGCTCCCTGATACAAGCTCTTCCAAACAGCATTCCAGAAATCTATATCTGGAGCACTGACAACATAAGGAAATGATAAAGGATTTCTGTGGAAGAAGACAAAAATTTGGTTTTGGTTAGCAAATATTCTTTCATCTTTTCAATGGTCATTATAAAGTTTCCTTAACTAAGTCATTGTTATGGCATGAATATCTGTATGTGCTAAACTCTTTCCAGTGACCATAATTCAAGTATATAAACCATTTCTCTTGCCTAGAGATAACCTAATATCCTTGCTGTACAGAGATTTTTTAAAAGGTTAACATTCAGTGTTTGATCAAGTAAATATCTTAACTGGTTACTCATAACATAAGCTATCTTCTCTTTAAACACTCTGTAGACAATTTTCTTTCAATCACAAAATCACCATTGTGAAACTTCCCTTTTCATTGTAACACAGTAGATATTTTGAAAATATACAACTGAAAAAGAATGTGTTTGCCAATTGGTATTTTGCCCTTATTATATAAAATTGAAAATGGAAACTATGGCCTTGATGAAAACATTGAAATTCCAGTAAGGAGGATTAGTCATAGGCTTTTTGTGTACCAGGGTTAGATTTCAAACAGCAAGTAGAAGTTCCCTGAGCTACTAGTAGAAGCAAACATTCTCAAATTAAAATAAAAAAGGAGAAGGGCTGCACAAGCTTACAAGAGCCAAAGCTGGGATGAGTAACATTTGACATTTGAAAGGCTGGAATCTGAGCAAACGGCTTTCTCCCAGAAGAGAAACTTCTCACCAAATAGTTGGCTCGTTTTGGTATCTAGCTTTCTTTCAAACAGCAAGTCTGAGGACTTTAGGGAGAAGGCCAATTAATGAAAACCTCTTAACTCCTCACAGCCTGGGAACTGCTGTAAATAAGTCAAGAAGCACATGCTGGAGTAATGGGAAGGGCATCAATTCTAACAGCTCGCTGACAGGCCTGGGGTCCCTGGACGGCTTCACTCACCCTCTCAGTCAGTGTCTTAAGGCTTTTTACTTCCACTTTTAATGAGTTCTGTTTGGGAGGTAATATGTGGCTGCTTGGGAGGTAATGTTCTGCCCTTCACTGTTTTGTATATTAAGACAGTTACCATTTTAACTGAAGCAAAATTTGTCATAATAAACAAAAGAGCAAGTAGGCAAAAGGACTGAAACATCTGCACTGTCAGCCACACAATTCAGAGGCAGAGAGGGAGAGAGAGAGAGGGAAGGCCATTAGCAGACCTAAACGTTTAATAAGATTTGTACATGTTCCATGCATTTCATAATCCCCCAGCACAATGGAGTATTATATAACACTGTTCCAGTCTGATATAGTTTGTTCATTGCCAAAGGCAAAATTACTTTTCTTTCAAACTGTCTCTGCACCTCAAATAATCTCTTTTGAAACCCTGATTTCTTCTCACAACTCACGTAGAAAATTCAAGTTTTGTTTTACTTCTCCTCAATCTCTCCCAGTCAGATGGGCACAAAGTAATAATAATAAGCGTTTGGTACATGTGTGGCTAGGGCTGCTGCCTTGCCCTTCTCTGCTCAAACTGGGTGACACTGTACCCATCCACAAATGGGATAACAAGTCTGATGCCCACCTAACAACAGCCTAAGATTGTGCAAGAAATTTCTTGATGGCCTCTACTCCCTATATAGTCAGTCTATAATGTGTTTCTGCAAAGGCCTTTGTATTAGTTTGCTAGGGCTGCCATAACAGCATACCAGAGATTGGGTGACTTAACAGATTTATTGTCCCACAGTGCTGGAGATTGGAAGTCAGAGGTCAAGGTGTTGGCAGGTTTGTTTCCTTTTAAGGGCTGTGAGAGATCTCAATCCTTGGTTTATATACATATATATATATTTTAAATATTTATTTATTTATGCATACAAGCTGGGGGGGGGTAGGTCAGAGGTCTAGGGGTGGTGAGAGGATTCACCAGAGACAGAGTGGGGAACAGAACAGGCAGATTGACCGAAACACACTGCTGAGGGGAGCAGTGGGTGAAGCAGGAGAGGTCTGCTGTGCCATGTGGGAATCTCCCTGCCCGGTACTGAACCGGTGCTGCAGTGGCTGTGGATAGCTTCATAGTGCTGTACTTAACCCGTTGTGCCACCAGGGAGGCCCTCAATCCTTGGTTTATAAATGGACTTCTTCTCCTTATATCTTTTTACATAATCTTCCTTCAACATTTATCCATCTTTGTCCAAATTTCCCCTTTTTACCAAGACACCAGTCATACTGGATTTGAACTAATTATAATGCTCTCATTTTAAATTCAGATGCTATTTTCAAATAGGATCACATGTTGAGATATTAGGAGTTGGGACTACAAAATATACAAATTTGGGTGATCAAATTTCAACCAGTAACAATTGTCTATTGAACCTTATAGGGTAAGTGCTGATACCAACGTTTAAGGGTGATTTGCGCTCTATAGGTAGGGATGCCAAACCCACTAGGTCTTGTGTCATCGCAATAAAAGCTTTTGAAGGAAGCTCATAGAATAATTCCCACAAGCAAGTATCCTATACTGCTAAATAAAATTCATTGCAACCTGGCTACCCATCAAACACCTTTCTTATAACTATTTGTGAAATATTATCTAGCATATGTAATATGTTTATGAAATAATGGAACTAAAATCACAACAATATTTCTTTGTGGAGGTAATCACCAAGTTTAATTTTCTATTTTGTACATTTCACAGTAAAACAACATAGTCTCATCACCTTTATCATAGTTTCCAAAATCCTCTGTCCCTCCTGGCAGTCACAACAACGAACTCAATAATATTATTATATCCCTAATGAGGTAATTTTTCTCACAAAGAGCTCAACTACACTGCTGCTAGAAGATCCCTGACCCAAGTCACAGAAATAGAGTCAGTGTGCTCGATGACTTGGTGAGGAGAGGTTGAAATCACCTTTTATAAACCTCTTATATTCAGACAGAATTCAATTCCCATGAGAAACAAGGATATATTCCTTGTAAAAACTGCAAACCCAGTCATGGAAAGAGTTCTCTTCTCCAAAGAAAACTGTTTAAGCTAAAAACTCATTAGACCCAGAAAGTTCTGTATGAAGAATGAACTGATTAGAAGTGTCCTGAGATTTCCAGACGCATAATTTCAGGCATCATTTAAAACACAAGAGATTCATCCTTGATTGAGACCTCACACTGAAAATGTATCTGCTTCTATGTGAGTCTTCTCTCCTCAGCTAATCCAAATTTAAAATGCATAAAGTTGAACCATATGAAACCCATAAGTTAAAAATGGTCACATTATTAATTTCATGTGTTCCAATCTAATTCCTGATTTCAGTCATTAATTCAACTTAAAAAAATCTTATGTTAACTGCCTTTCATTATCAGTCTCTATGAGGATAGATTTCAATACAGTTAGGTAAAAACTACTTCTGGCTATAAGGCAGCAATTAGAGGGGGAATTATCCTCCTCCTGTAAACATCTAAAAAGCAGAGCAAAACACAGGAAATAACTACCTTCAAACACTGGACAACAGGCAACAGAGAACTGTGATCCCATAGAGAAAGGAAATAAATGAAATGAGTCCTTTGATTGCCCAGACTTCCTGTCTAAAGGCAATTTTTGAACTTCGAAGTAAGGAAGGGAAATCCAAACTGCAGTCTCACTGACTGGAGGAGACAAAGGATGGGGTTGCAGAGACTAAATTAGTTATAATTTGCACGCCAGAATATCTTTACAAGGGAGCTTGACTAAGGAAGAATTTGTGAAATCTGGCTGGAAAAACCTAGAATTTATGACTGATTATTATCAATATACATTTGTAGACTATGAAGGAAAGCAAAGAGTAAGTTCCCTGTAAAGAAATCATACTGAGGAATTATAAGTCAAAGAATTCCTAAAGTTCACACAGAACCAGAAATAGATGGAGTTCCCAGAGGGAAAGTATAGAGACCTCAAAGCATACAGGGGATATGCAGTAGAGACCAAGGGCAGGCTGCACAAGTGAGTCTAAATTCAATCTAAAGAAAAAAAACTATTCTTGACCTCTAAAATTTAAAGAAAAAAATATATTATTGTAAGATTTATACGTTATATGTGAAGTAATAGAATATCACTTGAAAATCAACTGTGATAAGTTAAAATTGCATATCATAAGTACTAGAGCATTTTCTAAAAATATAAAAATCATATAGCTAATAAGTCAAAAGTGAAGATAAAATTAAATCCCGAAAAAGACTCAATCAATACAAAATTAGGCATAAAATATAGGGAAGGAACTAATGGTAAAAAGAAAAAAGTAAATAGCAAAAGGGAATATGTTTAAACCAATCATATTGCCATTTACATTAAATGTAAATAATCTAAATACTCTAATTAAAAGTCAGATATTGTCAGACTAGAAGGGAAAAAAACATCAACTATAGTCATGAGTCATTTAATGACAGGCTGTCAAGAATAGACTAAGTGCAACATCCATTTATGATAAAGGCCCTTGAAATCCTTGGAAAAGAAGGCACATACCTTACCACAATAAAAGCCATAGACGACAAACCCACAGCCAATGTTATCCTCAATGGTGAGAAACTGAAAGCCTTTCCCCTAAGATCAGGAACAAGGTGAGGATATCCACTCTCACCATTGCTTTTCAATATAATACTGGAAGTCCTAGCCAGTGCAATAAGACAAGAGAAAGACAGATAAAGAATCCAAATAGGGAAAGAAGAATCAAACTGTCACTATTTGCAGACGATATGATAATATACATAGAGAATCCTAAAAACTCCATAGAAAAATTACTCAAAATTATAGACCAGTTCAGCAAAGTAGCAGGATACAAAATCAACGCACAAAAATCTGTAGCCTTCCTATATGCAAACACTCAGTCTGAAGAAGAAATTAAGAGAACTATCCCCTTCAAAATTGAAACCAAAAAAATCAAATACCTGGGAATAAACCTAACAAAAGAGGTAAAGGACTTATACAAAGAAAACTATAAGACACTATAAAGAGAAATAGAGGACACACAAAAAAAATGGAAAGACAAACCCTGATCATGCATTGGAAGAATTAACATTATAAAAATGGCCATCATACCAAAAGCAATTTACAGATTCAATGCTATTCTGATAAAAATCTCAGTGACATTCTTTAAAGAAATAGAACAAACATTGATGAAATTCATATGGAACCACAAAAAAAAAAAAAAAACCTCGAATAGCTAAAGCTCTCCTGACTAAAAAGAAAGAAAATGGAGTAATTTCACTCCCTGACTTCGAACTATACTACAAAGCTACAAACTATACTACCAGTATGGTACTGGAACAAAAACAGATGCATTGACCAATGGAATTGAATAGAAAACCCAGAAATAAATCCACATATCTATGGACAACTAATCTTTAACAAAGGACCAAAGAATATGCAATGGAACAAGGTTAGCTTGTTCGATAAATGGAGCTGGGAAAAATGGACTGCTACATGCAAAAATTTGAAGCTATACTACTACCTCACACCATGCACAAAAACCAACTCAAAATGGAAAAAAGACCTCGATGTCAGACCTGAAACCATAAAATTTATAAGAAAAAATAGGCAAAACTCTACACGACATACATCTCAGCAAAATCTTTAAAGACACATCCCCAAAAGCGAAGGAAGTGAAGGAAAAGAAAAACAGCAGGGACTACTTCAAACTAAAATGCTTCTGCACAGCAAAAGAGATATTAATCAAAACAAACAGTCATCCTACTAACTGGGAGAAAAATCTTTGCACACAATACAACCGATAAAGGACTGATAACAAGGAGCTCATACAACTCAACAAAAACAAAGTCAACAATCCAGTCAAAAAATGGGCAGAAGAGCTAAAAAGACACTTCTCCAAAGAAGAAAAGCAAATGGCCAACAGGTATATGAAAAAATGTTCAGCATCACTCATAATCAGGGAAATGCCAATCAAAACCACAATGAAATACCACCTTACAACAGTGAGAATGGGGCACATTAAAAAAACAGGCAACAACAAATGCTTGCTAGGAGGTGGAGAATAAAGAACTCTCCTACACTGCTGGTGGGAATGCTAACTGGTCCAACCACTATGGAAAGCCATAGGGTGTTTCCTCAAACTGCTAAAAATGGAGCTTCCATACGACCTAGCAATACCACTTTTGGGAATCTACTCAAAGGACACAAAAACACTAATCCAATAAACCCATATGTTTATTGCAGCACTGTTCACAATAGCTAAGGTATGGAAACAACCCAGATGCCCAAAAATTGATGACTGGATGAAGAAGATGTGGTACATACACACAATGGAATACTATTCAGCATTCAAAAATGATAAACACATGCAATTCACAGCAACCTGGATGGAGCTAGAAAGGATCATGATCAGCAAAATAAGCCAGAAACAAAGAAAAATATCGAATGGTTTCACTCATAACAGGAATATAGGGGAACCAAACAAGAGAGAAACACTCAGTGAGGGAAGGGGAGGATAAGGGCTCAAAATGGGGAAGAAAAGAGCACAAGGGATGATGGTGAATTGATGGTGAGTTACCCAAGGGGAATACACAATGTAAAAAATATAAATTAAAAAATATATAAAAAAAGAAAAAAAAAGAATGGACTGTCTATACGATGGTGCATCTGCCATATAGTCTGGGTTTGTCGTAGGCTATTACATCTAGATTTGTGTAATTACACTCTATGGTGTTCAAATAATAACCATTTCTCAGAATGTATCCCTCTTGTTAATTGACACATGGCTATATATGGTAACAAAAAACTACCATGCAAAAATCACTCATGAGAAAGCTGGAATTAGTGAAGTTCCAGCAAGACAGCAGAAAAGTAAAGATTCCAGACCTATCTCCTCTCCACATACACAACACAATATTAGACACATAAAAGCAGCGGTCTCCGAAGGAAAACTGGAAAAACAATATGGCAGAGTTTTGGAAGATTTTACAATACAATTTTGCCTGGAATGCTATGGCATAGGTGACCCAAGAGGATCAGATGCAATACAGGGCCATTTTTAATTTGTACTGAAGGACTCATGCCTACATCCAGGACTTGAGAACCTGGGGACTACATTGGAGAGGGGGGCACACTAAACCAAGTATGGAAAACAGAGGGGGCCTCCCTTCTAAAAATGCTAGAATGCATGGAACACCAGGGCAACAGATAGATGTGGAATCCCAGTCTTCATTATTCTAGGGAGTTTTGTCTTGGTACGCTTGTCCTCTAGGGGTAGGCTCAGGCAGGGACCTCTCACCAAGGGCAAAGTCCTGGTATGAGGAACATATTGGGAAGCCAGTATCTGCTGATAACAGCAGGAAGATATTAGATTAGAGATAATGTGCTTAGACTGGCTGGAATAATAGAGCCCCCCAGGCAATAGCCCCTGGTCACGCCACCCTAGTTTATATCCCTAATCCCAACACCCTCTCATGTGCATTCCCTATGTACTTGCCCCACCTTTGTACTCAATCTTAATAAATACGAGACTGCCCCTGGATCAGGGCTGCACATTATTTCCGGTGTACCCCTCTAGGCTTCTCATTGCTCCACATGGACTTTGAGTAATCGTTCCCTCACCCTGAGCCACTTTCAATACTGCCCCGATGCAAGGTGACAGATACCAGCAAGAACAGACACTCTACAGCTAGAAATCAACCAGGAGTTCAGGAAATATTCAATACTTCTGCCACTCAGGGGTGCCTGAGACCATCCAGCAGCCCTCGCTCTGGCATTTATTTAAGATGGTGACTGTCAGCTTGAGTCTGTGGCTCCTGAAGGCAGCTGAAGCTGCAGCCTGTCAGAAAGACCTGTTTGCACTGAGTGAGACATGCTCTGTGGCCTCCTCGTACAAAAGAGGTTCCTCTCCACAAGGGACTTGTGTGCATGCAAAACACACAAGTCCTGCCCCCTGGGTGTTTGCTAGGGTAACATTCACCAAAGGGGCTTGCTGCCTCTGATCCAGGTTTATTTTGTCTTTTTAATTTTTTAAATTGTATTCCTTTTTCTTGAGGTTTAAAGCACCTAAGCAGGGAAGCAAATGTTTGTCCCTCAGGGAAAGAACCAGTTCATGGAAGCCAGCAGTGGCTGTACCCCACTACACACCCCCTTCCCTGCCACAACCCCTGAGAGACCATGAAAGAGAGCTTCCAGGAAGCCAATTTTTTATGGACACATCTACAGACCCAGAGACACCGGTGTCCCTTATGATTGCCTGTGATTGAAATTGGGACTTGGGTCTGTTTGCATCCTGGGGATCAGTCTACCCCTGCTCTCCACCCCCAACCCCTGCCTAGAAAACTACTGTTTGCAGAATCTGCAAACCAGAGCCAGACCGCAGCTGAGGAGCAGAGTTAGCATAAGGCTGTGGGGGACGTTCCGACTGAGGAACTGGCCTAAGGGAGGGATCTTTTCAGTTCCCCGTCTCCGGTGGGACACCTGCAGCCCAGCAGGAGACTTTGCCTCTTGGCCCCTGCAGCCCTGAGCCCTACCCTTTGCCAGCAACTGGAGCTCCACTCACCAAACAGGTGCAGAGGCATAGGCTATAAAGCAACAGACACCCCAGGATCCTGGGACAGAGAACCAGAACTATATCCTGCAATCTGAATTCTTAATAAACAGAATAAGTTCCATATCAAGTTCAACACAAAATTTCTATATAATTGTTGTTATTAATTCCATCAACCAATGTTATCAATGTTTGCTTCATTCTGTCCCACTAGCGTGGCTTTACAAAGGCATCTTCTTTTACTCACACTACAAGAAGGCAGTCTGGCCCACCCTGAGCTTCCCCCTGAATTCCCCACCCCTGCTGGGTTTCACTTTAAACCAGTCCTCATGCCACCACAGGGTCCCATGAGACCAATCTGCCTGGTCAAGTCACAAGCCTTCTTGCTTAAAAGCAGAACCAGGCCCACATAAGTCAAAAACTCCGTCTGTTCCAAACCATCTTTTCTTCTTTACTCCAATCATTGAGCTTTAGGTCAAAATTCATGTGGTTTTATCAGGGGTGGCATCCCCACGCTGCCAAGCTGTGCAGAAGCGGCCATGGAAGCCTTCCGTTCTGTGCTGCCTCCACGAGACACGGGAGAGCCACATGGCCACGCAGAAGAGTTCCAGCTTCTGTCCAGCGCTGCTTCATTTCTCTACCCAGGAAAATTGACTTTAGCATCATATTTTGGAATGAACATTCTTTCAAAGTAAGCTATTTCTATTTTTTTTTTAAGATTTATTTTTTATTTATACATACAAGCTGGGGTACAGGCCAGAGGCATGGGGCGGCGAGAGGGTTCACCAGAGCCAGAGTGGGGAGCAGAACAGGCAGATCAGAAATACACTGCTGAGGGGAGCAGCGGGCGAGGCAGGAGAGGTCTGCCATGCCATGTGGGATTCTCCCTGGTCGGGCGTCGAACTTGCGTCACCGCTGCCGACAGCTCCACAGCGCAGCGCTTAACCGCTGCGCCACCAGGGAGGCCAAGCTATTTCTATTTTTGCGACCACATTGGTGACCAAGATTTATTTGTACCTCTATACAAGTAAATCTTTACACTTTGCATTTTTTCGAATAATGTCATCTGTTCTGTCCTATCTGGTGTTCTCCTTAGATTAAGGTCTTAGGTCATAGAGACAGATTGCCAGGGCTTAGATAAAGGGTCTAGGGTGTATTAGTTATGTAAACTTTGCAAGTTACTCAAACTCTTTTAAGTTTCAGCTATTTATATAGTAGTAGATGAGTAGACTTTCAAATAGAAGTAGGAAAATAGGGCCTCCCTGGTGGCGCAGCAGTTGGGCACTGCGCTGTGGAGCTGTCAGCAGCGGCAACGTGAGTTTGACGCCCAGCCGGGAAGAATCCCACATGGTGGGGCAGACCTCTCCTGCCTCGCCCGCTGCTCCCCTCAGCAGTGTACTTCTCATCTGCCTGTTCTGCTCCCCACTCTGTCTCTGGTGAACCCTCTCGCCACCCCACGCCTCTGGCCTGTACCCCAGCTTGTATGTAAAAAAAAAAAAAAAAGAAGTAGGAAAAATAATTTTCAAAAGTATTATATCAAGTGTCTGAAGTCACCTATAGAATAACAGATCATGGATTATAACTCCCAAATCCTCTATGCGTTTCCTCACCACCCTCCTGGTATTATATTTCTATAACTCCACCATCACCTTTTGCCATTTTGCTAGGAAGCTTTTGAAATGACCAGCAAAGATCCCCACTCCCTGATATCCATACTCTTGTACAATCTCTTCCCCTTGAGTGTGTGCTGGACTAATCACTTATTTCAAACAAACAGGATACAGAGAAAAATAATGGGATCTCAATCCATAGATTAGGTTTGAGATGATTGTGATGTCCATTTTACACTCTCTAATTTTTATTTTTGGTTCTCCTGATATAAGCCACCATGTTGTAAGCTCTCCAATGGAGTAGCTCATATGGCAAAGAACAGAGGGTGATCTCTGACAAATATCTAGGGAAGAAACAATTGCAATTCCAACAATCCACAAGGCACTGCTTTCCATGTAGTAAGCTTGGAACTGAATCCTCCCCTAATCAAGCCCTGAGTTGACACCTTGACTGGATTCTTATGAGAGCGCCTAAAGCAGAGGATGTTCCACCACACTCAAATTCTCGGCCCACAGAACTGAGAGATAATAAATCGTTGGTTAAGCAACCAAGTTTGGGGAAACTTGTTAACCAGCAATAGATTACCAAGACACCTAGATTACTGCAATGATCTAATTGGTTTCCTTACTTCTATTTTTGAACATTCAATGAGCATGCAGACTTACCTTTCAAACAGATCTGATCAAGTCATCCCTCAACTCAAACTCCCTTTTTTTTTCAGAGTAAGTCAAATTCTTACAGGAACTAAACTATCCTACAACTCCCCTCTGCTCTGGCTCAAGTTCCAGTGCTCAGTCACTTGCAGCCCTGCTCCATAAGCTTCTTAACTGTGCCTCGAGTACTTGGCGTGTGCTCACACTACCGTTTGCCTTGGCTCGTGCCTTTCACCAAAATGCTCTTCCCCCACATGTCCAGGTAACTTTGTCATAGCCTTCAAATGTTTAAACAAATGTCACCTACTTGATAAGGCCTCAACTGACCATCTTATTGTCAATTTCTACCCCCCCACCTCCCACTCCTTTAGCTGTTCTACTTTTCTTCTTCCAGAGTACTCATCACCCTCTAACTTAGGGCATGTGTTACTTGTTTTGTCTTTTGTTTATTGGCTCTCTCTTTCACAAACATGTAGACTCCAAGATAGAAAACAGGTCTTTCTTTTCTGTTTTTTAGCAAATGACTAATGAACTACAGTTTTTTCAATGATAATCTAGAATGAGTTTATTCCTGTACAAAGATCCATATGCTTTTTTTACTTTATAAAATTAGTTAACAGGGATTGGTCTTATTGTTTACTCTATAATTATTCCTTATTTTATATCACAGTTTCTAAGATTTGTGATCTACTGATGAGGTTTTAAGAGCCTGTGGTGGTGATCAGGTAACCCATACTGGCTCTACTTTTCCAAGAGGTTTCTATCACCTCATCAGAACTTTATTTTTTGTTGTTTTTTTAAAAAAGATTTATTATTTATTTTTGCATACAGGCTGCGGTACAGGCCAGAGGCATGGGGCGGTGATAGGGTTCACCAAAGACAGAGTGGGGAGCAGAACAGGCAGATCGATGGAAACACACTGCTGAGGGGAGCAGCAGGCGAGGCAGGAGAGGTCTACCGCGCCATATGAGAATCTCCCCAGCCTGGCATCGAACTCGCATCGTCACAGTGCAGCACTTAACCACTGCGCCACCAGGGAGGCCCTCATCAGAACTTTAGAATTAAAAGCATGAAGATAGCTTAAAAATCAAAAACACTGATGTAAACTCAAAGCTTAAATACTAATTCCTTATTAAATGTATCATAAAATAAAGGCTCACAAACTCACATATGAAATATGAGATAAGAAATAAGGACTTTTGTGACAAATGAGTTTTATACCATTACATACTTCCCTCATTGGGTGGAACTATGGAATAACCCCAAGGCATTCTTTACATTTATCAAAATTATGATTGTTAAGCAGTAGTTCAATTTCTTTGTTCAGTTTGTATGGCTTATATCATACTTTCATTCTAAAACCAATTTCCCTAGAAAAAGGAGCAGGATTCAAGTTGTCACACACCCACAAATAAAGGCCCCTTTTATTCTGTTCATTTCCTACTTAGCCAAAAGGCCTTCTTTCAACTTTGTGAACAACCTGACTCCTAGGGCAGCCTCTGTATCCAAGCCGGAGTGTTGGCAGCCTCTAAGTATGCCAAGTGCAACAACCCCCCACTGTGCGTTAATGGGCTGCAAAGCTTATCAGTCCCAACTGAAGCAACACCTTTGTGTTTTAATACTTGAAACCTGGTGCTAGTGTGGCTTTCCCTGCCACCCAGGTATATACACCTGCACACGAATATAGGTGTTCTCACACACACACACACACACACACACACACACACACACACACGGCAGCCTGGATAAAAGAAATTACAATACAAGCTGGTAGGATGTTATTCCTAGTCCTGTTGAGCAAGTGGACTGAATCATGGACTGGCAACCCTGTTCAAACAATTTAACCCCCCATATTGACCATGAGGCACCATGTTAGACAAAAACACTCGATTGTGACTAATGATTACCTAATGATTTCCTGGAGGGAGAAAGCTGAGAGCCCACATGGGGAGCTGGGATATAGCCCATCTGCGCATGCCCAGGCATAGCCCAGCCCAGAACAAGCCGGGCCACAGCTCTCCTCCCAGCCCCCTGGATTTACGCTTTAACTAGCTCCTCCTAATTTCCTTCTGAGAGCCGGGTTGTATTCTCATTTCCCAGACTGGCTCCCTCAGGCCTGAGTCTCTCTAATAAAGCCTCGCCTGGTTCAACTATACCTAGTGCGCTTTGGTGAATTCTTTCTCCAGAGAGCAAAGGACTGACACTTTGGGATTGAGGCCTGTGACACAAGCATCCACCCCCAAAATAATGTTCTTTTCCAAAGTTGTGTTGGAATCTGTTACAGCTTAACAGTTGTATGCAATAAAAAAGAAGAGGAAGTGAATATTTTATATAGATATTTTTAAGACTGATAAAAATGCCCTACCACAGTAAATACACACACACATACACACACACACACACACACACACACACACACACACACACATCTAAGGGCATTTTAAGTTTGACAAGAGAAAAGAAAGTCAAAAACTCATTTCTTGGGATAAACAATTTGTGGAACCCTAAGCGGGGGACATGGCTGGCCCCAGCAATACCACTCACTCAGCGGCACATCAGAGGCGTTAGCCAGCAGGAAGCACGCAAAGTTCTGCCCTGAGGAGTTCCCTCTACAGCTGATCTCTTTGAATTCAGAGCAGCCCCTGCTTCCAACAACCCATACAACAGTGAGGGCAGGGTGGGCAGGAGATAAGGAGGGGAGCTCAGACATGAGGGGTGAGAGCAGCCTCAATATTGGGAGCACAAACCATGTTAACAGAGTACAACAAATCACATTCAACTGCTTGAAAAGAAGTCTGTCCCAGGGACTGGCCTCAGCCTTTTCTCCGTCACTGACAGTCACCACCCCTGATGTGGGTAGGAATATCATGTTTCAGGCTGAACATTTATCCAGCCAAAAATTATTTAGGTGGGTGGGCAACCTAGGTAAAGGTGGTCAAAGTTACAAACTTCCAGTCATAAAATCAAACCTGGGGATAGTGTACACAGCATGGTGACTGTAGTTAATCATACTCCACTGTATATATGAGTGTTGATAATGAAGGAGAAAGTTAGGAAAGGTGTATAGGCAGTCAGCTAGAAACAGGGTGACCCCAGCCCCTAAGTCCACTTATCAGCCTGATTGAGAAACACTTGGTTGGAACCAGGAGAGCATCCTCCCCACACCCCAACTACTAGGTCCATTTATCAGTCTGATTGGAGAACAATCCCAGACCATGAGAGTGCCTACCCTACTCCACCACCAAACACCCCCACACCCCCGCCAACCCAGTAAAGAGTGGAACATCCAGAACACCAACACAATAACACAAGGCTAACGCAATGGGCCAAAACTAGTTTCAGGAAAGTAGGCCAGGTAACATGGGCAAACTCAGTGGAGCTTGGTAGCCTAGGAGACCCCTGTGGGCCCAGCCAGTCAGCAAGAGACACAATGCAGAGATACCGAACGACCAAACCCCCACTGCTTGCCCACAGTACCCATCTAAGAACCTACTTCTTGTCACCTCGATGGCAACGCACTCAGAACCCCAGTCTGTTTGGAGAGTTTTCTTGTCCTTCCTCTAGTCTAGAAATACATCTCTTGCTGTTCTGTAAATTTGATCTCGAAGTTGAATTCTTCCCTCTCTGAAGACAAAAACCGAGCAAGAGCCGACCTAGGTTCTTAAGACTGGAGTCTGCTCTAGAATGCCAATTAACTAAGGTGGTAGCTCTTAAAATTTCTCTATGGTAGTCTTAAAAGTTCTCATCCCAAGAAAATGTCTGTAACTGTGTGGTGACAGATGTTAACTAGACTTAACCTGGTGGGCATTTTGTAATATGCACAAATATCAAATCATGATGTTGCACACCTAAAAATAATGTTGCATGTCAAATATTGTTCAATCAAAATTATTTATTACAGGGCCTCCCCGGTGGCGCAGCGGTTGGGCGCTGCGCTGTGGAGCTGTTGGCAGCAGCGATGCGAGTTCGACGCCCGGCCGGGGAGAATCCCACATGGCGTGGCAGACCTCTCCTGCCTCGCCCGCTGTTCCCCTCAGCAGTGTATTTCTGATCTGCCTGTTCTGCTCCCCGCTCTGTCTCTGGTGAACCCTCTCGCCGCCCCACGCCTCTGGCCTGTACCCCAGCTTGTATGTATAAATAAAAAATAAATCTTAAAAAAAAAAGTAGTAGTATATTATTAGCATTATAAAAAAAATTAAAAAAAATTATTTATTACTATTTGTGTATTTGCCTATTTATTTATGTCTAGCCTCCCAAGTATTGGGGGTGGAGGGGCACAGCAGGAAACAAAGTAGTCAAGGTCCCTGGCCCCAGGAAGCAAAAGGAGCCACTCAGCTGGCTCCTCCACTCACCAGCAGTGTGAATTCTGGGGAATTTACTGTTCCCAAGCTTCAATTTTGTCACTTTTTAAATGGGAGTTAAAATATTACTTACCTCCAAGGGCTATTGTAAGGATCAAAAAATATAAGCCTCAAGTGTTTTAGGACATTGTCAGGCACATTTAATATATGTTAGCTATCGTCAACTGTTATCGCCTATCGCCACTTTTGCCAGTCACTGTGCTGGGTCCTAGGTTCTGGTTGCATAGAAGAGAACAAAAGCTGCATCCCTGCCACTGTGAAGCTTCTATTTTACTGGAGGTGAAGTGCAATTGACAATCAAGTAAATGCCTAATAGGTCAGGTAATAATAAATAATATGCACAAAAACAAATAACAAGAAAAATAAGGAATAATGAAATGAAACTTCTCTGAAAATAAGGAAGGAAAGGGAACATGACTAATAGAAAACACGTGTCCTTCCCAAGAATACCTGACCCCCACCTAAAAAAAAAAGGTGTAAGAAAACATTCCACCTTGCCCCTGTTTTTACACAGAAGAAAATAATCCCCTTGGGAGCCATCTCTCTTAAGTCCTAGAGGCTCCTGAGTTGAGAGAGGATTATCCTTATTTCTTTTCTCTTAGAAGATTAACGTTATTGTGCCTTTTAACATCCCCAACTGTAAATCTTCTTGGTATGATGGCAATTTCACTCCAGTTTATAAAATACAACTTTGAATGTTTACTCCAGCACAACTGTTTTCTTTTTATCCCATCCCTGATGAAAGGTTAGAAAGCAGTAGGACCGAGGAGTGTCATCTGCATCTCTGGACACATAAACACAAAAGACATGAGACCATAACATTGTCCTGACTTTGTGAGAAAAGTTACACAAAGTAGATTCATATTGACAAGGAAAATCAAGACACATAGTACAACATATGACTCTTGTTTACCCATCCTCAGAGAGAATCTGAGTGGCTTCTAAAATTGTATTAATTATTAAATGGAAGTTTCAGGGGCAAAGAGAACCCACTAGTCATAGTTTTTACCTTCATCACCTGCCATTTGCTCTGGGTGTATTTAAAGTCATAATCATGTCTCCTATGATGGAGGATTTGGGATGCTTTGTGGTTACATTTGGAAAACATTATATATCCACATCAAATGTGAATGTGGTCTCCCTTAGTAGAAACTGATGTCATCGCCTTAGAATTAGACCACATTGACCCAATGGACAAATGAGATTTGAGTCTACAGGGAATCCCAAGGAAAGAAAAAATAATTCCTTAAAATATGCATAGGAAGGGAATTGTTACCTAGACCTTATAGCACTTTGCAATCATTGCTCATCAAAAACTTCAAGAACAGAAGAATAAATAACATGTACTGATCTTGCAATATTATCTTGGACCGAAGGTTGTTTCTAGAAGAATGAGAGACTGCTTCACACCTGTTAAAAACCAAGGACCTCCCCCCATCCCCTGCCTCAAAGTTCCTTTGTGTCCGTTGGGAGAGAAGCGAAGGGGCTTCATCCCCAGAGTCAGGGCACACTGTACGGACCTGGGGCCAATGAAAATGCACAGGGCCCCGCTCTCGAATTTAATGTTCGAATGTAATGTTTAATGGCATTTAATGTTCTGTAGTCACCTTGTGAATTTCTTAATAAGTTTAGCTTTGAAGTTGAGCAGATTTGGACCCTCAGTTGCACACAGGGACTTCTGCATGGTTCTGAGTCAGTTGCCCCGACCCCTGCTACCCCATTCCCATTTGCTTTCCCCCTCTTTCCCTCAATTTCTCCCATCTTGTGTCCACTGTGACAAAGTCTATTGGGTGAAGTCCACCAAGGAAGGCCCTCATTCTAGCCTTGTGCTCCACCCCAGGAAGTACCTGGGCACTGGGAGGTCACGGTCATCTGCACCCACCACCCCAGTCTCCTCCACTGCCACACATACGTGTTGCAAGGAGGCACAGGCTGCTGGCCGCACCATCGTGCACCGGGCAGGTGAGTGGCAGAGAGAGTCTCCGGCCCACTGTGAGCCAGCCACAGTCCTGTCACGGAGGCCGAAGAGTCGCCATCCCTGACATGGGAGATGCCACAACAGAGAAACGAATACTCAGTCTCTAACAGTTGCCCTCGACAACCCCTGAATTAAAAACCCCATTACTATCCTGCCAAACTGTCTATTTGCTTTGGAGCCTGGTAACTAAAGGGAGTCATGTAGCAGTTGGGACTTGGGAAACGCGAAAGGGCCTAGTTGCCTTGATTTATGTCACTTAAGCAAAGTTCTGGGACAAGTGCATTATGGATCTATCCTAAGGACATTATTTATTGATGCTTAACTGTATCAGAGCCTACACAGGGTCAGACAGGCTAGTTGTGGGGTTAACTTCAAGCACTTCACACATCCCCACAAATCACAACCAGGAGAACCATAGGCTACTTATGCATCTTCAGCAACCATAACCTGGTTTACATGAGATCCACCCACCAGGAATTCCAAATTTTCCTAAAATAGTTTTCAGTTAAATGCAAGAACACAAAATCAACCATGGATAGCAGTGGTGAAAAAATAAAATAAGAAAAAAAATCAGTTCTTCACGAGAAGATATTTCCATATTTATCAAAACTTGATCTGCTTATCTCAGATAGGGAGGGTGTCTATTAAGAATTCAGATTCCTGAGGCCTCCCTGGTGGTGCAACGGGTTAAATGCAGCACTATGAAGATGTCCACAGCCACTGCAGGGAGAGTTTGATACCCAACCAGGGAGATTCCCACATGGTGCAGCAGACCTCTCCTGTCTCACCCACTGCTCGCCTCAGCAATGTACTTCAGCCGAGTTGCCTGTTCTGCTCCCTACTCTGTCTCTGGTGAATCCTCTCACCAATTCATACCTCTGGCCTACACCCCAGATTGTATGCATAAATAAATCTTTAAAAAAAAAAAGAATTCAGATTCCTAGTCTCTACCTGGACCTTCAAGTCAGAGGAGAGGTCACTGAGTCTGTATTAATGTAAGTTCTCTGGTTGGTTTTCACACCAATGAGGTGGGGGGAGGGGGGAGGGTAGTCACTTACATGAGCTTTCTATCATTTGAAAAGCAATTCTCAAAAATTCAATATTTATAGTAGTCAAAGAGAATTCCTATTAAAATTCAGATTCCAATTCCCTGACACTGAGCACCCCAGAGATTCTAATTCAATAGTTCTAAAATCTGTACTTTAACAGGTAACTCTCTCACCTCTGCCCCAAACTTCTCTTGCAAGCAAGCCTCACCCATACCTTGAGATACCATGCTAACACACAAAAATAAAGCACAAAATTCTCAGTTTTTAGTATTTTAGAATGTTCACGTTAAACTTTAAATCTTTTACCATCCAACAAATGCTGTGCTTGAGCCAGGAATGGGAAGATGAATTGGTCCTTTTTAAAGGAGATCAGAGTTCAGAAAGGAAAAGCAGTCGAGTAAGCAACGTCGACCACATACTTTAATGGATTGTACATGTGTGTAACCCCTTAAAATGTAGAATAACATTAATTACATACCATGAATCTTCAACAGCTATAGAGGAACACAGGTTCTTACAATAATAGTACCTTTCAAGTTTCTACTATATGCTAGGTGCTGATAGACACTTTTCAAACTATAACACCCAACAAACTTGCATAGTTCATTTTTGCACCTACTTTTCACATATTTGGAAACTGGCTCAAAGGATTTAAATAATATCTCAGTGCAAGATCTCAAAGTGAGTAGACTGTGGGTCTAAGGTCTATCTCATGCTAAAAACTGTTTTCCTGCTAGAAAAGCTGCTCCTTACATTTACAGGTGTTGGAGGTTTACAATGTATTTTTAATGTTCTAGTTGATTCTCATACAATGGTAAATATATATGTATTTTTAATTTCTGTCTTGTTTATATATATATATATATATACACACACACACACACACACACACACACACATTAGCTAAGTTATGCTTATTTGAAAATAAAAGACATCCCCATGATCTTTGTGGTTTATAACAACAAAGCTTGCTTCTTGCTCACAGTAATATCTGCCCTTATTCTGGGCAGTGCCACTGTTGTGGCAAAGGCAATAGACCCCCCCTTATAGCTCTTCTACTCAAAGCTCCCACTTAAAAGTGACATAGGTCACTATTTCTTAAATGGACAGAGCAAGTCACATGGCTAGGCAGCTTTTCAGATGCTCTAAGAAATGATACTTCTTTCCTAAGTGAGTAGATTTGGCACAATGAAGCACTTGTGCAGCTAACATTCTTCCTGAACTCTGAGGTTGTGTCATTCTCTGATGTCAGCAGGAACACGGGCAATGATTGTTCGTGGCATTCAGACAGGATCTGAGAAAATAGGACGAGACATGTGGAGACTTGTTTCTCGGCAGGCTCAGCAGTGTCACTCACAAGAGGCTATGCTGAGGTGTGCACACCTACCCCGCCTGAAACAGAGGTTCTCACAGGCAATTTTAATGATTTTATATCTGTCTTTGTATTTGTGGAGCACAACTTAAGGGTAATATATGAACCCCAGTAACAATTATTGCATAAACCAGTAACTTTCTACTTGTAAACTCTGTGGGCGGAATTCCAAAGAATATCATCAGTAGGTTATCACTAACAACAAAAGTTTTCAAATAATTGGCATTTTTAACTAGAATATATTTAAGAATATCTTTTAAATACCAGCAAGCCTATTTTCTTGCAGTCTGATGTTTACTTGAACAGGAGAGGAAGGTGTGGGGCTACTGCTATTTCCTGAAGAATCGTGTTTAACTGTGATTACACCCATCGATAAGAATCACATGTGTGAACTTCAATTTACATGTGTTATGCCAGAAGAACAGGTTGAGAATCACTTATCTAAACCACGACCACATTTATCCTTCTATATCATTGCAAATAATTCCATGTGTGTTCTTTCTAGCCAAACAGACCCCCATAACAAGAACCCTTTTTCTTACATTGATCCCAGCTTAATCTCATGCTATTAGAAGAAATCACCACTTGGCACAGCTAAAGAAATTTTTCCCAGAGTAAGGGCCACTGATGCACAGAGAGAAAAAACAATCTCATAAAAAGCACAAAGTAGTAAACAATTTTACGAGACATGAAAAAGTAAAAAAAAAAAAAAATTCATCTATTAATTTTCTAAGTCATAAAAAGAACTAAATGAAAAGATGAAAATTTCCCATTCAGCTCATAAAGAGCTGCAAACAGAAAGTATTTGGGAATAATTACCGTAGAGCTTGCAGGCTGCCAAGAAAGAATCAGTTTTAGTGAAGCTAGTTAGTTCAGAAAAAATACAATAGCAGTATCTAGTTAGCCCAGAAAAAATACAGTAGCAGTATCTAAGGATTAGCTTCTTCCTAACGCTTGATCTGGGGCCGGGACAGATGAGTACCTCTGCAGTCATAGTTGTGGTCAGAATACAAGTAGCAAAATGCTCCCATCTCTCAGAGGCCCGGAGCTGAGACTTCAAAAATGGAAAAAAAGGAATTACTTGTTCAATGACCAAAAAAATTTTATTTCCCTTGATTTCAACTCAAGTGTTTTTGGGCTACATACTTAACAAAATGTGAACAGATACAGAAAAAGCACAAGCATATTTTAGATATTTTGGTCCTAACTTAAAACAAAACTGTGAGAAATCTGAGTTTACATTTATGATGGTAGCTGTTCCTAAGTGAGGAAACAGAAGGGTTTTTATTTTCTTTAAAAGGCAAGTAAGCCTCTGAAACCCACCTTTAAACAAAGACAATGTATATGCTATCATGTTTCCCTTTGAAATCAATAGGAATTAAATTTCAGAGATATGCAAAGCAGGAAAATACTAGTGTTCCTAGTTCTTATAGAAACAATCAAGCTCTAGATAACTGTGCCCAAAGGGGTAGGGGGGCTGTGGGGGGAAGCAGATAAATGATTCAAATATACTCATTTCCCCACAGCAAGGTCTTCTATTTTATTTTTCCATGCTACGCTAAATAGTTTTTCCATGCTGACTGACTGCATGAATGATCTGAGTCAGACAAAACCCACCATTCTAAATAAAGGACAGTTTGCATATTAACTTCTTCCTAAAAGATCAATGCCTGAATTTTATTTGGAAAGACAGAATGAGTAAATTAATTCTTCACTAAAATGGAGGACAGATTTCCACTTAAAAGAAAGTAAGAGTACCTGTGCATTATTAGGTACTTACACTAGGCTACATTATCCTATTTATTTGAACCAGAAGTCCTCCCTCCCTTCCCTTTAGCCTAAATCTTCCTGTCTCCTTTCTCTTGGTTTGGTTGTTACTAAAAGCTACACCCTGATTTAAATTAGTTCTTAAAATATCATCTTTGTGATTCTTTCCACAGATCCTCTAAGGAGAAGCAGTGCTTTAATACGCATGGAATGATTACAGTTAATTAACTGTTCCCGCCCTCCCTCCCTCCAGCCAATCGTTCACTGTGAAATTGAACATAAGGTTGAGAATGTGTGGGTCAGTCATAGGCAGTGAGACAGGGAATTACAGAACCACAGTGTAGCATTAAAAGGCTTCAGGAAGCTAGGGTGTTTTGTAGGGAAGATTATGTCTGCTATCTAGGGCACATACAGCAATGAATGCTTGCCATCCATGGCTCTGTAACCCTCTCAGCAGAGGATCCTCTGTCCAGCAGGCAAGATTATTGCTCCATTTTAGAGCTGAAGAAACTGAGGTCCGGAAAGTTTAAATTCCTTGCTTGCCCTGTACTTACATTGTATTTAAAAGCTAAATCTGTTCAAATTGAAATCTCCCATTTTGAACCACACTTTCACCTGCTGAACTCCAGTCTATCCCAGAACTAGAGCCAGAAGTCTATCCCAGAAACAGCACAGGCTGCAGGGGTCAAGATAGGAGCAAGAGGAGAGCAGCGGAGGGGTGTAGCGACAGTCCCTGGGAAATCAGGAAAGCTGGGTGTTTAGTAACAATGTGACATGGAGTCATGCCAGACCATATTATGTGATTTTTTTTTCTGGGGATAAGGTCAATACCTGAAATCAAATTCTGAAAGGGTCCCATGATGTCAAAAAAAATCTTTAAAACTTTCCCTATAAGATGTGCAAGTATTTTTCTTATATTTTTAACTTTCATCACTTAGTAGTTTTCTTTATAATTTTTTTTTTTAAGTAAGTGAGACTACTCTTGCCAAATCCTACTTCTGGGAATATAATATGGTGCAGCGTCCTTGCGCTGACCTCCATTGCCAGGTGTGATCTGAGGTGTTTTCCCCTGGCTACTCCCTTTCCAGAAAAACAAGAATTCTCTGACAAAGAATTGAACTGGAAAACTTCCCTGTGGCCTTTTGGAATCTTCCTTAGGGCACTCAGTCTCTAGGACACTTTCCCCATCCTTCCCTCCTCCCACCTCCTTACCTCTGCATTTCCACTGCAACCCAGTGTAATGTCCTCACCCAGCACCTTCCCCATTTCCTCCCCCAATGTAGCTCCATTATAAAAATTCTGACATGTTTAATCCCATCCTGGCATCTACTTCTCAGATAACCAAGAGTAACAAAGGAAGCAAATTTATAATGTTCCATGAAAGTTACCGAGTTATGACAAAAAAAAAACTTTAAAACTCAAGCTCAGGACTTGAGCTCTGGAGTCAACTGTACTTGCTGAGTGACTTCCCATGGGTCATTCTACTTCCAGGGCTAAAAGACACCAAGGTTTATATTTAAATCTTGGACAAATTACACACACACATCTGATTATGTGCTTAATTTTAAAATCTTTAAAGAGCACATGTAGATGAAGGCTAAATCCACAAATGGCATGAACTTATTCTACTGAGAGTCTGAAATACTCTGGACTCCTTGAAATCATGTATTAGTCTAAAATGTCCATGAACCCTCAGGCCTCTGAGTCATTGTAGGTGCCTTCTTTCCACTCGATACCTCTCCCTGATTTTCCTACCTAGTGTATTCCCACTTGTTCTTCAAAACGCAATTCAAAGTTGACCTCCTCTAGAAGACCCTCCCTGATGTCCCCTGGCTGACTTTCATCCGTGTGTACTCTGTGTTTCTTTAAGGATTTGTACTTGACTTCACTGAAGTACCTATCAATTAAGATTTTTTTTTCTGGTGCCAGTAATAGATGGCTCACTAACATTACCTGACACAACCAGACGATTATCATAATCAACTCACAGAACAAGAATTCTGATGAAGATGGTGTGGTTGGTTTTGTTGTTCTAGTGTCCTCAAGGGTGTACCCCTTTCTTTCTGTCCACCAGGTCATCCCAGGAAATTAGAAATATTGTCTTTCAGCTCTAAACATTATCACCTCAAAAATCACACCTAATGGCAAGAGAAACAGGCATTCCACTCACTTGTCTCTCATTTTTCATAAGGGAGGCAATCCTTTCCAGATTTCCCCACAAAATCTTGCTTTTTGTCTCATTGGCCAGAACAGGATCACATGATGATTCCAACCAATTACAGCAAAAGGGAATAGAATTATGTGATTGGCTTAAATCCAACAATGATCAACCCCAGAAAGAATCCCCCTTCTTTGAACAAATTGTTGCCTTGTTCCTAATTTTCTTTTTTTTTTTTTATACATACAAGCTGGGGTACAGGCCAGAGGCGTGGGGCGGCGAGAGGGTTCACCAGAGACAGAGCGGGGAGCAGAACCAGCAGATCAGAAATACACTGGTGAGGGGAGCAGCGGGCGAAGCAGGAGAGGTCCGCCACGCCATGTGGGACTCTCCCTGGCTGGGCGTCGAACTCGCGTCACCGCCGCTGACAGCTCCACAGCACAGCGCTTAACCGCTGTGCCACCGGGGAGGCCCTTGTTCCTAATTTTCTTATTTATTTATTTTTTTAAAATCAGGGCCCTGTTAGCCAGGAACCTGGAAAAAGTCCAGCTCCAATCCAGTAGAAAGTGTTGAGCAGAGAATAGTGTTTGGCTGATGACTTACTCAGAATAGGGGCTATGGGCCTCTCTGCTGCCATATTCTGTAGTTCTTGGAAGCTCAAAATATACCCTGCTCTTCTCTGAGTCATTGAAAACGAGAGAGTAGCATTCAATAAAAATCTGATGAACATTTGAAACTCATGTTTGTTGAATAAATAAATGCAGCACACATAAAAGACTATAGGAATGCTAAAAATCACGCTTAAAAAAGAAAATATCAAAGCCTCCAACATGTGGCCTGAAAAATTGACCAGAATATTGTGGAAATTGTAAAGAGTATTAGATGGAGGCTAAAGAGGATAAATAAGTTGAATTGACACATGAACGTTCTATAGTCTATAGTTCTATAGTCCATTGTCAAAATTCCAGACCAAAATTCCAGCGGAGGCTCTCTGACTTAAACTCCAAATGATTTAGGTATTGAACTCAGGGAAACAATTATTTTTAATAGTGGTCACAGAATACATGACACAGAGAGGTGCTTGTATAGAACGAATGAACTCTATGAAAGGATACCTGCACCCCTATGTTTACTGCAGCACTGTTCACAATAGCTAAGGTATGGAAACAACCCAGATGCCCAAAAATAAATGATTGGATCAAGAAGATGTGGTACATATACCCAATGGAATACTATTCAGCAATCAAAAAAGATAAACACACGCAGTTTGCAGCAACATGGATAGAGCTAAAAGGGATCATGCTCAGCAAAATAAGCCAGATGGAAAGAGAAAAATATTGAATGGTTTCACTTATAGCAGGAATATAAGAGAACCAAATAAGAGAGAGACATTCAGCGAGGGAAGGGGAAGATAAGGGCTTAAAACAGGGGAAAAAAGAGCACAAGAGACTATGGTGATTGTTCACGGGTGAACTGGTGGTGGGGAACCTATGGAGAATACACAATAATGTAAAAGACATAAATAATAACAACAAAAAAATGAGCTCTAAAGCATTTTTACTAAAGGCCACAATCACAAGCAAAAAAGGGGTCTTGGTTTTTACAGAGGAGCCACTACTCACCAAATACCCCTTGCAGTACTTCTGTTTCAGAAGTTGTCAGCTGTCAGACTGACTTTCTTTGTCCTTGGTTCCTGCAACAATTCTGATTACACTTACCTGGTAGTTTGTTTGCAATTGCATGTTTATAATCTCCTTCCCCTGTCATTCTAAAGCTACAAGTCAGATGACAATTGCTCTTCAAAGATAACGGTTCCCAAGTTGGGAGCATACAGTGTCTTATTAATAGTTTTCTTTAAACAACAACCATTTTGAAAAGAACAATTTATAGAAAGCAATTTATAGAATGATGTATCTAGAGAAAAAATTCTGTTGGATTTAGGGAGAATGTACACATTACTCCACAAATTCAACTATGTGAGCAAGAACTCTTGCAACTACTTATGCACTAAAAGCTACTTTAATTTGATGACCACCCATTAGGCCATGCAGGTAGAAAATTTAACTCTGTCACTAGTGTTCCCTTTCTGGCCCAAATCAACATGAGTTCACGGCACAGTTCTAAGGACTAAGCACTTTTAGGCACAGTTCTAGGACCTGGTGCACTTCTGTGCTGGTCGCTGGTCATTTATCCACAAAACGTCCTCCCCTCACCAAATTGATGTTAGGTCATTTGTTGTTCGCTAATATGGATTCCCCATAGATTTTTCATCTTTTCTCTGTTACTCATTCCCAGCACAGAGTAATTTTTTTTTTCTATTCTGGGAGAGTCACTATTGTTACCTTAAGTAAATAAGGTTATTTTCTGGATGAGTCACATGTAGTTCTGTAAGTTTTTTTAATTAAAAAATTATTTCTTATCTCCAAAAAGGTAATGAGGCAGCAAGGCTATGAACATAAACCCTGGAGTCAGTCTGTCTGTGTTTGATACATGACCTGTGGAAATTTACTAACTTGCCTGCACCTCAGTTTCTTCATCTGTAAAATGAGGATAATGAAGCTATTATCAAGGAACTTGTCTGAGACTTAAATGAATTAACATATGTAAAGTATTCCAAAATAGTACTTCACATTTACTATTATTATTTTTATTTCTAAATATAAAAAGTTAAAATATTAGAATTTATATGACATTTGCTTTTTCCAAACATTTAATAAAGGACTGATTGAGTCATATGCTGGAGCTTGTTGATAAATACATTAAGGATGGTGAGTTAGGTTAGTCAGGGTGGGTGAGCCAGTTAAGCCCTTTGAAAGAAATAAGCACAAATGCAGGATAAGGGTCATTTAATGATCCTAGGAGATTATGAGGCACTTCTTAGAGGAATGAAACTGAATTTATCAAGCAAAAAGTAGAGAATGTTCTTCCAAAAAGAGATGTATCGGGCCTCCCTGGTGGCGCAGCGGTTGAGCGCTGAGCTGTGGAGCTGTCGGCAGCTCGCAATGCGAGTTCGATGTCCAGTCGGGGAGATTCCCACATGGCGCGGCAGACCTCTCCTGCCTCGCCCGCTGCTCCCCTCAGCAGTGTATTTCTGATCTGCCTGTTCTGCTCCCCACTCTGTCTCTGGTGAACCCTCTCTCCGCCCCACGCCTCTGGCCTATACCCCAGCTTGTACAAATAAATAAATCTTAATAAAAAAAAAAAAAGAGAGAGATGTAGCATGTAACCCTGCAAGCACAAGGAGCAGAACTTACCTGAACGATCTCCAGGCCGATCAGGCAGTCTTGCTTCAGAGAGAAATTAAGCTCGACAGAAGTCAGGATGGATTCCTGAGATCTTCTACATTTGAGAGAGAAGAACAGGAGATGGAAGAGCATCTACAGCAGCTGAAGGAGAGCCAGGTAGCTGTGATGCCACGAAAGCCAGAGAGGAAACAGTTTGCAGATGTGATTAACAGGATGAAAAATACAGGTGAACTGAGAGGATAAGGACAGAAAAACGTTCTCTTTTCACATAAATAATACAGCCTCTCTACCCTGTAAATATCTAAAGAAAAAGACAAGATTGGAGAAACAGGACATTTTCCATTCAGCTTTTAACCATAATTCCAAACAACAATTTCTTTAACTGGAAATTTACATTAATTTCTCTCCCTGGAAATTTGCATTAATTTCTCTCCTTGAAGCTTCCAGCCTATTCATTGTAATACACACACACACACACACACACACACACACACACATGCACACACACACACTCTCTCTCTCTCTCTCTCTCTCTCTATATATATATATATGCATGTTATTGCATGTATGTGTGTATGTATACTATATATAGTGTACATATAGTACATACTTACACATAATGTATTATTCTCCATCTATATATAATGCACATATATGACAAAACAGTCTAAAAAATTAGTAACACTAATTAATTTATTTGCAAAGTCAAAGGTCATGTTCATTCTGGATCAGAGTTCCCAGGATCCCATATGAAAAGTTCTGAAAGAAAAACTGGCTAACATTTCTGACTCCACAGCCTGGCTAGGACAGCATTCAGACCTTCTGATTCATAACTCCCAAGAGATGAAGCTGAGCCAGCCTTTGTCCTTATAAAAATCAAAACTCATTCCTCGGGAGGAAGAGCCTTATCACATGACTGCAGCTGGCTAGAGAAGAGCAGGGGGTGTGACTTTACAATGTAATACAAAGTTCATCATCGAGCTCTAGAGACACTGGGGAGGACCAGACTTGCAGATGCAGCTGCGACGGGGGCAGATAGGGAGGAGAATGAATAGACAGAGGTGCTGAATCTCCTCTCCAGTTCCCCAAGTCTCTGTTTCAGACTGAGCTGGTGACCACAAGAAAAGAGAGGAAGGACAGATGTCCTTTTGGCCTGCTGCACCCCGTTAGCTTCACAGTGGTTCTCAGGATCACTGTACATTAGGATCACTTGAATGTTTTTAAAACTCAGGGTCCAGCTATAGGAGCCAAGCACATCCATAAGTTTTTAAACTTCCCAGGTGCCTGTAATGTGTACCCGAATTTTGAACCTCAGTGCAACTCTCTGGCGCATGGCCTAGAACCACTGCGGGAGGGCATTCCCCAGATCTGGTTAGCGCATATTCTCCAGAGAGCACCCGTGGCCACTGCGGAGCGCAGGAAACACTCCTGACCTTGACTGCTAAGCAGCACAGCAGCAGTGTTTCCCAGGGCAGGAGGATCCCAGTCAGCCGAAACGGGAATTAGCCACTTCAGCCACTTCCGCGAGAGGTTGCTTAAGGCAAGTGAACTTCCCTATGGTTTTCATTCCAAAAGGAACACAGTTTTCTGATTCACCCTAAAGACAGATTTGGTTCTCCAGACACTAGTCATTCCTCTAGAAAGTCGTATGATTTGATGTGTGTTTCCCAGTAGCTATACCAGCATCTTTGAGTAGCTTAGTTGGAAATTCAGAATCTTAGGTTCCACACCAGCCCCAAACTATAAATTAGGTTTGATGGCACAGAATGAATTAAAATAACTTTACTGTGTTAAAACATACACAAAAGAGGGAAAATACACATAAACTGACAAACCACTGAGACTTGGAAAGGAAGAGCAAAATAAGCATATGAAGGAGGGAAAAGCTGTAGAACCTTGGCTTACTTAGAATTGATTTTTTTTTAGTTCAGTTTCATTTTGTGATGACCACTCAAGATGTCTAAATTGTATAAGGATTTCTTAAAACTTAAGGTAGAAAACCTAAGGGATCAACCAAAATCTAAAGAGTGGATGATTTAGAATGTCTATGAATAAGGCATCATCAACTATTAGCTTGGTCATTAGTTTAGTGGGTGTAAAGGACACTGGCTAACGTATATTTTTCCTAAGTCTCCATTTTCTTATGATCAAAATGATATATACTTATGCTGAATCATAATAAGTCTCCCCTTACTCAACAGTGTGCCATGTGAAGATCCTTGAAATTAAATATCTAATCACAATAAAAAGTTCAAGCCACAGGTTTAGGGATTAATTTGCCACTAGATGGCAGTGTTGATCCAGAAATGTTAGAAACCAAGCTAACCATCCTTTTCTTACCGTGCTCTGTAGTTTACTAAAGTTTGTTTTTCAAGGATCAGGACATCCAAAAAGTGTAGAAATTGCACTGCTCTTCAGTTAAAGGTTAAGAACTGAAAGATGCGCATTTAGAAAATCATCAGTAAAGAGACAATAGAGGAGGAAGAGAAGAAGCTGTGGGAAGTCTCAGGCCAGGCTCATGAGTTCACGGAATGGACAGCCAAAGAGGAAATTCAGTGCATCTGGACAACCAAAGGATTCCTGACCCTGCAGGACTCAGTGCTAATTTATCACCCTGCTTGGTACCTACAGAGATCCTGAGGGAAACACACGACCGTGAGCTCTGATTGCAGACAAGCCAACCAATTTATTCAAATTTTCCTGACTTGTCCTATAGCCGATTCCTAGTTTATCTTCAATGTCTGCTTTTCCTGTGGCTTTATGACTGCTGCACTTTAGGACTTAGAATTTTGTCCCTCCCTAGGAATCAGGCTACTGACCCCACAGCCTGCCTCACCTTAATGCTATTCTCTGGAGCTCAGACAAACGTGACCCTCCTTCAGAAGATATTTGCACCCTGATTCTGAACCCATTCCTGCCAAATCTTGTCTCACCTTGGAACCCCACACACACACTTAGAGCAAAGAATCATCCATTGTCAACTGTTGACTCATACATGAATTTAGGAAACATTACTGCACGTTCACTTAAAAATGTACACTCTATCATTCTATAATTATGAACGCCCTGTGTTTTTTTTAGCTGAACTAAGAAATGTCAAGACTGAATAAAAGCTCTCCTAGAACTTTCTCACACTTGGGTGTGCATCAGAAGCATCTGGAGAGCTGGTTGAAACAGATTGCTGAACTCCTCCCCCAGAGTGTCTGATTTAGTAGGACTGGGATGGGTCCAAGAATGTGCATTTCTAACACATTCCAGGAGATGCTGATGCTGTTGGTCCATGGACCACACTTTGAAACCCTCTGCTGAGAAACTGGTCAGGAAGCTTAGAATTGTTATACTCTTTGCTGTCACCACTTATGTCAATGGTTGAAACTTTTTAAGCCCCCCAAACTACCATAAGACCTTGCTAACTCAGACCAAGTTAATCTAATTTCTATTTATTTCAAAGGTACTACATAAATATCTGGTGATCCTATTCTTGGGTACTCTTTAACACACAGGCAAGATGACTTTGGATGCTCAGGTATTCAGTTATTTATTAACTAAATAAAATATCTGCCAAATGCTATAGTATGTCAAAAATTGTGCAAGGCTTTCCTAGAAGTGAATATTCACACAGGCCCTTCTCAAGAGCTCTTATATGACACCAAGAAAACTAAGCCTGTTCAGACATACAGATATACATGTAATCACAATGCAAACTTAAGGTAAATGTCATAAAGGACATGCAAAGTAAGATGGATTTTTGAGAGGTAAAAAAAATGCTTTGTGTGTGTGTTTTTTAAGACTTTGTTTATTTATGCATAGAAGAAATGAGGTTTAGGCCAGAGGTGTGATTGGTAAGAGGATTCACCAGAGACAGAGTGGGGAGCAGAACAGGCGGATCTACTGAAATACACTGCTGAGGGGGGCAGGGGGCAAGACAGGAGAGGGCTGCTGGGCCACATGTGGGTTAGCTCCCTGGCCAGGATCAAACTCAGCTACATGGGGAATAGCGCTGAAATTTAATTCCTGGGCCACCAGAGAGGCCCCAAAACAATGTTTTTAACTCAGCGAAATAAGAAAAAATTTCAAGAAAAGACACAATAACTAAATTGGACCTTTTAAAAAATGGGTAGAAGTACAGAGGGTGAAGAAAAGGACAAAAAACATAAGAGAAAGCATGAATAAGAAAAATAATCATTTCAGTATAACTGAGGTGAATATTCCTAAAGATAAACTAGACCAAAGTGTTGAAAAAGATTTTTAATGTTAGTAATAACTGAAAGTTTTAAAGGAGAAGTTGAAATGCCAAGAGGGGCGGAGCCAGCAGTGATATGGGAAGGAGGGGTTGGAAGAAGGAAAGACTCGAGGTTAGCTGGTACCTAGCTACTTTAAGGACTAATCAAGACCTGGCATTAAATTATAAAATTCAACTAAACATTCCCTTGGGATGGTAGGCAGACACAAAAGTTTCTATATCTATTTTCATAGGAAAAAAATACAGCAAACAGACATATAGATGAAGTGATTCATCCAAATAAACAAACCCTAGACTGAAATTTCACTTAACAAAAAGAGGCATTTAATCAGAAGCAGTATAATAATAAGAAACAACATATCAGCAGTTAAAATCGCCTTGGATGATAAAGAAAATCACATATTTAATGTGTTTTTTTAGTATAAAGTCAAATGAACTATTTGTGACTTTCTCATGGTAACATCACCATCAACCAGAAATGTCATTCTGTAAACAGCAGCTTTAACACATATGTGGTTTCAACTAAAACTCCTCAGTTTTACAGCCTTTCCTTAAGTATCTTTGCTAGCATAAAAAGTAAGCTTTTCTATGGATTGATAAGAAATAACTATATTTCTGTTTTAATACTTACATACTTTAAAATGTAATGAAAAATATATCACTGGCCTACCAGATCCATTAATTGACAGATATTATTGTTTCAAAATATATATAATTTCAAAAGATTTGTCAACTTAAAAAAATATTAAGTGTATACATGCAATTTGCAGTGACATGGATGGAATTAGAGGGAATCATACTCAGTGAAATAAGCCAGAAAGAAAGAGAAAAATATTGAATGGTTTCACTTATAACAGGACTATAGGGGAGCCAAATAGGAGAGAGACACTCAGCAGGGGGGGTCAGGGGGGGAGGGAGGGTAAGGGCACAAAATGGAGTAGAAAATGACACAAGGGACCACGGAGATGGATCACGGGTGAATTGGTGGTGGGTTACCCAAGGGGAATACAAAATGTAAAAGATGTAAATAACAATAAATTTTTTTAAAAAAAATTAAGTGTATGATAGTAGTATTAAGTGTATAATGAGATGCTTGTTGCTCATGATCTCTGTTGTATTATGTCTTTGACACCTCTGGGACTATTAGATGTGCCCTGAAGCATTTTTGGAGGTGTATTTTATTTTATGCCAATAGGCAAGCTGCTGAAAACAGGCATTATGATTAAGGGCTATAGGGAGGAAATGGCCTAAAAATTCTTTTTGTATTTTTTTTTCTTGAGCTTGATTTGATGGAGAGAAAAAAAATTGCAGAGATGTGTGGCGTGCAAGCATTCTGGAGCACCTGAGAATGCCTTTTCTCTCAAAATCTCCATGACCAGGTATCTCCCTGGGTCACAAATAAACACATCAATCAATATTTTTTAAAGAGAGGCATTCACAATAGCCAAAACATGGAATCAAACTAAATATGAGTTACTTAAAGAAATGAAATTGTGCCTTTTGAGACAATATAGATGGTTCTTGAAGTGATTAGATTAAGTAAAATAAGTCAGAAAGTGAAAGACAATTACTGAATGGTTTCATTCACCTGTGGAATATAAAGAACCAAGGCAAATAAAATAGCAAAACATGACAAAAACAACTCCTAGATTCTGTGAAAAATATAGCAATTACCAGAAAGGGGGGGGGGCAGAGGGATGGGAAGAAAGAGATAATTTGATACCTCAATGACTCTGGATCTTTAGTGGAGGGTGAGTGAAGCCTGTGCACATCAAGGTCTGGAGTTGTGTTCCCAAAATTATATAGTTATATAAATGAATGGTAAGTCAATAAAATTTGATTAGAGAAAAGACACAAAAACCTGTATGTGTTTCATCATCTGGCATAGAATAGGCCCTCAATATGATCCCCTTCCATCATGGTTTATGTTCCTCGCTTGCATCTAGTTTTGCTCTCTGTAAACATGGAGCAAATATGGCATGTACAATCGTGGCAAGGCAATTAATAGGACACGTCCTCAAAGAGCATTTCAAGGCTTCCCTTCCCTTTCTTTTCCCTACCTCAGAGACTTTGTGCTGCAGGCCTATGTCCCCAAATCGGTGTCCTGTCACTACCAACCTTGGATTCAGTTATGGAAAACTTATTCAGGAGAATGATGCCAAGTAGTTTGAGAAATAGAAGGAATGGAAGAATGGGTTGGAGTTGAATACACAAACATGTCAGAATGAGATAAAAGATTTGGATGGTTTTATTTCAAGATCGGAAAAGGGGTAATATCTTCGTTAGTCCTGCAGTATAGCTTAATGTTGCTCCTTGTCTTGGCAAAGCCCATGTCCATGCTTGGGCTAAAGGCAGTCAAGCTATTTGCCTTCAAGGAACCAAATGGGCTATCAGAATTAAAATATCAGTAGTAATGATTAAATATCAGTACCACCAGACCTTCCTTAGTGTCCTAGACAATGAATGACACCAGGATCTTCATATAGCCATGGAGTCAAGGTAGAGAAGACACCAAATGACAGAGATTGAAATTCTCACCTTAGAAAATGGGAATATTGGTTAAATTTGACTTGAGAAAATAAAATAAGCATGATATTTCTGACACCTTGAATTACGGAGTGAAATTAACACCCCTTTCATTGTATCCATGAGAGAAAGCTGTGATTCTTCTTCCCCCTGTGTGTATTCCATGAACACATATAGATGAATACTGAAGACAACCAAAGAACAAGGCCTTCCATTATTAAAGGGTAAAACTTCAAATAATACTTGAGTCCACACAGAAGAGATTTAATTTATCATTCACATTGGTTCAAGGAATGGTCAAGGTTGTTGGCAGCTGATTCATAATAATTCATTTGTCCTGCATTCCTTATTCTTACTCCTTACTCCTTAAATGTAGTCATATTAACATACATGACAAGGCTCTATCCATCATTAAAATTCAAGAAGTTACTAGGACTATCATTATCTGTTTTATCTTGATGAAATGGTTATTACCGAGTGAGAGACTAAGCTCTTGTTTAATTTGGAACAATGGCAACGCATAAATAGAATTCCCTCCTTTGAAGAAATACTTGTAAGTTAAAATAAACCTTTATATATTAAGACATATTGATGTATTTTAAGGAGATCCCCCTTGGTATGTGATTCCAAACCTTAACCGGGAATACTTACATTTTAAAAAACACTCATTTGACTCCATCGAAAGACATTGCCCCTAAATTGCCCTCTTTCCACATACTCCGTCCCCTGAGTTGACTAAGTTTCTAGAGTTGATGAAAGCACCTGTAGGGTGCAAATAGCATAGGAATGTGCTTCGGAAAGTCATTCCTATTGTTATTCTTGGCACTAAGCACCACTGGTGTGGTGAGTGTTCATGACTGAACTGGTTTCTCCCATGCTGTGATAGCACTACTTCTCATTACAGCAGCCATTTTGCCAAGTGGTCCTCAACAAAGTAAACATGTTCAGGTATAAAAATAAGGCTCTTTAGATGACCTAAAACCACCTCTCTCCTCTGTGTAGAGTGAGGTGAAGTTACAACCAACAAGGGAAGGGCTAGTTTTTCCTTCCCACCCACCAACACTCCCCCCAAAACTGGCCCACCACCATTTATTACCTGACCTCTAGTCACACCCACAAGTATTCTCATTCCATAGCAAGCTTAACATCTTAAGAAAGATTTTAGGAGTTACTTTCTGTCCAAAACAATAACAAAGCTTACAAACATAGAACTTGATTGTACAAAGTGCTTCCACACACAATGCCTTTGAGTCTCACAATTACTCTGTAACACTGTTCCCCATAAGAATGTCTATTCCAAATTCCGTGTGTGTATGTGTGTCTGTGTGCATGCGTGTACGTGTGTGTGTGTGTGTTTCTAGGCCAAGGCTCCCTAGCTATTTGCTATGTAACAATCCTCCCTTTGTAAGGGCAAAGAATGCACTTGACATCCCCAGAAATCACAATACCCCATGGCGCTGGCCATTTCATTCACAAGAGATTCTTATAAAAGAACGAAGTGGTGGAAAGTATGTGACTGCTGTTGTCTTTGCTTTGTCCTATGTCATGAAAGTTTTTCCAAGCTCACATCCCAGAAACCCAAGTGATATAGGAAGCATTTGTAGCAGGATTCCATTATTATACGTCATCTTGAAATAAATAAAGGATGCAGTCACCTTGCCCTGGGACAAGCAGTGCAAACACTGTGTACCGAGAGCTAGGCTGTAGACAATAACCTCCTGTCTGCCTCTCAAGATTGGTGGGTGGAGGGGAGCTTTTCACTATTCAAACTTGTAAAACAAGATCACCGTACCAACAAAAGTCTGAAAAAACAGTGTGGGTAATGTCTGATATTAATTACTATTTTAGAGTATATAAGAGAGATTGTTGAAAAAAGTCTACCTGATGTCTGCCTCTTAGAATTTTGAAACTTTTATTCACATCTTAAAAAAGAACCTACTAATTAATTTTGGGCATGGCACGAAGTTGCACTTGAGCTTTAGCCTAAATTAGTTACAAGCTATTACGTGTGTGTGTGTGTGTGTGTGTGTGTGTGTGTGTGTGTGTGTGTAGCAGATGAGAAAACTGAGGTTCAGAAAGTCTAGAGTTTTCTCCTTCACTTCCCTCTCAACATTAGGGAACACACAGAAAGGAAACTAATCATTTTGATATAGCTCTTTCTTTCACTGACAGATTAATTTCAAATTTCCTTATCATGATGCAAATTAACTTTGAATCCAATATAGCTTTTTTACATCGAGTATCTACAGATAAATTTCTCATTTGCAAAAGGTATGTGCATTGTTAGAAACATCATACTCTAGTGAGGTGAATCCTTTTCAAATGGTCCACTAACCAATATGGGACAGAAATGTCATACGTCTGAAGAGGGTAAAGAACTGTCCCACGGGCCAGCACCCTCAGAATCCTACTCAGAATGCCCACCCTTCCTCCTAACTCCTGGCCATCCACATCTTGGGCTATGCTCTGTACATATTTGAGCACTTGGAACATGAACACCCCCCCCAACACGCGCGCAAACACATACACACACACACACACACACACACACACACACACACACACCCCACCACACACACGCAGGTCTTGGGCCACTTGCCCACGATACACATGGTTCTGACTGTCCCTGGCTGCTGGGGATGTCCTGGAAGCTGAGAGCCTGTTGGCAGCACTCGGAATGTTGCCAGGGGAGCCGTGGATGCTGATGCAGCGGGGTGTGCGCGCGGCCCAGATACCAGGGCCTCACTCGACTAGCTCGGCCCTCTGAGGTGGGCCAGACAAGCTGCTAACAGCCAAAGGTGTTCTGCTTCAACCACCCTGACCCTGAGGGTGGGAGAGAGCAATCATTTGCAGCACCACAGCAACTCACTCAACACTGGTTGCGAGGCTCCCATCTAGATCTCAGCTACAACAGGTCATTTTATAATCAGTGTTTCTCATTACAGTTCTGTCTCTTTCGCTGCACCACTATGCCATAAAGCTACTGAGCCTGAAGGCTAAGGGCAAAGGAATGACAGCCTTGGAAGAACCTATTACGGAAGAGATGGTCAGAGGAGAGTTTAGCCCCCTTAGCAAACTGGGAGGCTCTCACATCACCCACACACCAACCTCAGGGGCAACACGGCATGGAGGTACAACCACCCAGCAGGTGTCCACTAGGTGTTCATAATCTGGGCTAGGTAGCATCACTCGTGCCTCAGAGTAGGGAGACCCAACAGATTCTATCCCTCTGACAGCCAGGACTTCCCTTTCCATGCTACCACTATCTTCTCTGGGTATCAACATACTTTACAAACTTTATTTTGTTCATTTTATTTGCTTCTAATTCAGAGATGGCCATTTTCAAGTATCCTGATCTTTTAAAAGGGTTCAGGGCTATTGAATGGACTGAACAAAATCTTGAAAACTAAGTAGGCATCTCTGTTTTTATTGTTTCTGTACAAGTACAACTTGCAGGGAGATGTCATTGGACGGCTTTGTAACCAGGCTGAGTCCAAAGTCCGGTAAAATGTGGTGCCCCCTAAAGGAGTGTACTAGAGGAGTTTGCTGGCCAGGTAAAGCCCCTGGGAGTAGTTTAAAATGAAGAGCCCCAGGTCCCCAGGTAAAGCTAAGTTTACCTTTGGGGTGGGGTTTCTGATAAGATATATAAGAGGGGACTGAGGGAAAAGAAAGACGCCATAATGTAGAAATGAAAGAAGCAGTTGCCATGAGGTAGGAGAGAGAAGCAGGAGCCACCACAATGTAGGAATGAAAGATATGTTTTGGAATCTTTAGTGACTTTGGGGCTAGAGACTTTAGAGGCTTTGTAAGTAACCGAGTGATGGAAACTGCTCCCAGTTTTGGTTTTATTGCAGCTGAAGAAAAAAGGCAGAGGCCTGAAGCAGGCGCATTTTTAATGCGTGACTGCAGTCTGATGGGCCGTCTGGCCACTTTAGGTGCTGTTTGCAGTTTTGTTGGCCTGGTGCTGTGCTGGGGCACCACAGCAGTTTTGGGAGCATTTCCAGTTGTGTTCTGTGTCATCCTCTTGAGTTGGAACTTGGCCTACAGTCTGATCGGTGCGCGTCGGCAGAAGAAAAAAGACACCACTTTAGAATTGTGGCCCACATCAGCAGGGGTGGGAAGACTCCATTGACAGAAGAAGGAAAACGCCATTTTGGAATCATGGCCTATGTTTAGAAGAAGAACTTCACATCGGCAGTGGTGGGAAGACACCATCTTTGTTATTTTTCTGGGACTTAAAAGACTGGACATTGTCTTAAGTAAGGTAAACAGCCATATGTTAACTTTAGTAATTCTTTGTTTTTCCTGTGTTGATTTTAGTAATTCTTTGTTTTCTCTTGTTTGTTAAATAAATCCCAATGTTGTTGTTCCCTAAACCTGAGTAGTCTTGCAAATTGGGCACGCGGGTGCAGAACCAATATAGTAACTGGTAAGCAATTGGGGCACTGCCTTTGCCTAATTTAAAAGGCCCCATTTGCCCTGTATCAGTTTCAGTGCTACAAACCCTCCACTGAAGTCTGCTTCAATCCCAGAGTCCTCCTCCAGCTAGATATGAACAACCTCTCAACACTGGTCTTCTCAAAAAGTGGAGTGTGTGGGCTCTCCCAGGCCTAAGAGGCCATCAGCCCCCCTCACCAAACTCCTTATCGATCCTATTTTCAAGTTTGTTATGGATTTTGCTGTTTGGTTTTGTCATTAATATTATTGAAATATAATTCATATGCCAAAAAAATCTCTTTGAAGAGTTAATTCAGTGATTTTTTTTTTAGTATGTTCACAAGGCTATGTAAACATCTCCACTGTCTCATTCTAGAATTTTTTCAACACTCCCCCAAAACCCCTCACCTATTAGTGATACAGGGGAAATTGGGCTTTTTAAATTACTAAAGACAGAGGCAAAGGCAGTGCCCCAATTGCTTACTGGTTACTATATTGGTTCTGCACCCGTGCGCACATTTGCAAGACTACTCAGGTTTAGGGAACTATAACATTGGGATTTATTTAACAAACAAGGGAAAACAAAAAATTACTAAAAGCATCATAGGGAAAACAAAGAATTACTAAAGTTAACATATGGCCATTCACCCTACTTAAAACAATGTCCAGTCTTTTAAGTCCCAGAAAAATAACAATAATGGCATCTTTCCACCACTGCTGATGTGGAGCTCTTCTCCCAGATAATAGGCCACGATTCCAAAATGGCGTCTTTTTCTTCTGTTGATGGAGTTTTCCCACCACTGCCGATGTAGGCCACAATTCCATAATGGCGTCTTCTTTCTGACGTGCACCGATCAGACTGTAGGCCAGGTTCCAACTCACGAGGACAACACAGGACACAACTGGAAATGCTCCCAAAACTGCCGTGATGTCCTAGCACAGCATCAAGCCAACAAAACTGCAAACAGCAACTACAGTGGCCAGACGGCCCATCAGGCTGCACTCACACATTTTGGAAGGCGCCCACTTCGGGCCTCTGCCTTCTTACTTCGGCTACAGTAAAAACAAAACTGAGAGCAGTTTCCGTCACTTGGCTACTTAGAAAGTCTCTAAAGTTCCTGGCCCCAAATTCACTAAAGATTTAAAAACATATCCTTTATCCTTACATGGTGGCGGCTCCTGCTTCTCCCTCCTACCTCGTGGCAACTATCTTTTAATTTCACATGATGGTGTCTGTCCCTCTTCTCCCTTGGTCCCCTCTTATATATCTCATTACAAACCCCGCCCCAAAAGTAAACTTCGCAGTATCACACAATCTACCTAGTGGGGTTTCAGGTTACCCAGGCTGTAATTTACCTTCAACAGCAAACCCCCTCTCAGGGGCACTAGCTTACCAGACTTGACTCAGCCTGGTCACAGTACCCATTAGCAAACACCCTCCACTCCCTCCTCCCCCCATCCCCTGACAAACAATAATTTATTTTTTGTTTTTATGGATTTACACATTCTGGAGATTTCCTATACATGGAACCATACAATATGCAATCTTGTGTGCCTAATATCTCTCACTCAGCATAACATGTTCAAGGTTCACCCACAGTATTACATGTATCAGTTTTTCATTTCCTTTTATTGCTAAATAACATTCCATTATGTCAATATACCACATTTTGCTTATCCATTCTTCCATTAGTAGACTTTTAGGTTGTTTCCACATTTTGGCTAAGGTAAATAATGCTATTATGAAAGCTCATGCACAAGTTTTTGTTTAGAATATGTTTTCTGCCTTATTTTTTATTTGTTTGCAGATCTTTTTAAAATGCACTCTGAAAGTTCTTTTACATGGAGTTTGAGCTTTTACAACTATTGCCTCTGGGATCTATTTTGGTCCTATTGTCATGATGAGGCTGAGCATTGATCCTTATTTTAATCATCTCAGAAAACTGGATTGAATTGAGCAAAGTTTTCTACCTAGATTTGCACAAAAGAAAGCATATTAATATATGTCAAAGTAATGCTAGATTATATATCAGTAATGGCTGGTCACTCAAAGTACACTTATTTTCATTAAACTAAGTTGCATATCTCTAATTGGGAAATTTTTTTAACTAACTAGACACTGGTACCCATTCCATAAACAGGTCTATAAAGAAAAACCTAAGAAAGAAGAACAATTTTTTATCTGCTCTACAATATTCATTACAAATTGCAATGCCATGTTCGAAAAAGTAAAAAGAAAGTAATTTCAAAATAAATAATTGTCACCTAAAAACATTAATGAACAGGTAGATAAATGTAGATTTTGACAGCAGACTGGTTATGGAGGAGATTAAGAAATACGTAGGCAACATTTCTTTAGAAAACTTTCAAACCCTCGATATTTAAAAAATAAAACACTCTATTTTAGAATAGTATTTCTAGAAATACAAAGTATTTTAGGAAGAAACAATGTTGCTGTTTTTCAAAATTAGTTCTGCTAATAATATATTATTGTTCATAGAAATGACAAGCTGCACAAGTTGCCCCTGGGCCCACATAGGTTTTCTGATGGCAAAGCCAAGGCATATTCAGGGCCCAGCTAGATCATCAGCAGGAGACAAGAATCAGTAAAACAAAAAGGGGAAGGAAAAAGAGAAGAGAGAAAAAAAGACCCTTTCTTAGTCCTAATGTCAGGAGGTACTCACGTCAAGTCACAGAAGCTTTCAAACTATTGTTCTATTCTTGACTGTAAGTTATTTGGTATATTTTACTCCAGTTTCTATTGCCTCGGTTTCTCAGTATATAAATTTGGGACAAACATTATTCCCCTCAACAAGTTCCAATGGCAATTGAGGTAGAAAGTTGGAAAGGCTCAACCTGTGCCCGTAAAGTACATTTATAGCTCCCTGGAGCAAGGCAGGTTGGAGCGAAAAGTATCATTATTTTTGTAGTTAGAAAGTCAGAATCCATCCTCCATCATGTTTTAAGCCTTTAAAAGAGCTCTTTGTTTTTCTGCCTAAGTTTTGGCCCACAGGGGAAAATATTCTGTCTTTCAAAAGGTTTCTTTCATAAACAAGTCATTCTTTTTAAGTGGGTTTCACTGACTATGTTTATTAACATGTAATAACACTTAAGGAAGGTTTCATTTGGTACTGGGAATAAAGCATGCGGGCAGTCTGCCACCCCTTAGCCTAAAAAGAAATGTTGTCTAGAACAAGGCCTGAGGCACTCGGAGAGGCCTGGGCCGCTGCAGGTTGCTGTTTGGGTCTTGCATCAAAGCAAGCAGCGCAAACCATGATGGGGGGTGCCTAAAGCACCTAGAAGACAAGGTCAGAGGGTAAATGTCACTGAAATGACTTCACCAGAAGGGAATCGCTGTGAATAAAAAGGGAAGATGAAGACATTCAAGTTGAAAAACAGCAGAAAATTGACTTTAACAAACTGTCTTCACATGTTTTCTTTCTGTCCCAGTGGTTGAATTCTCCCTCTGTTCTCTAAGGTAAATATCTCCATCTGTGATTTATGTCATGATTGAGTCTGTTAACGCTCCCTGTTATTTTCCTCTGATCTCACATCTCACTACTTGTCTTAATTTGTGTCTCATTTTTGTGCAAGAAACAGAAATCCTTGTATCAAAGGCCATCTTCAGAGATTTCTGAATCTTAATAAATTTTACTGTTATGTCGTCCATTCCATTGTTCACAAAGATAAAATCACATTAGAATGTGCCTCTGGATCTGGCTTGAATGAAGAAATTTAGTCAGGAGGGGGCACCCTGCTGCCTGAGGGCCATGTGGGCAAAGGGACAACCTGACGGTGGTGAGTGGGTCGATCTACTGAGGATGCCTTTCCCCTCCAGCCTGCTGGCACATCACCCCTTAGTGCTCACCCATTACCAGAAAGCCTAGTGCTGGGAGCTTGAAGCAAATGTTCTGTCTTAATGGAAGAATCTACACTGCCTATCTCTCAAGTCCCAACCACTTCAGGTTTCATTCCACAATCATGAATTTTTCCCTTGCCATATGAACTCAGAGAATGACAGAAGATATGTGGGAAGCCAGGAAGTTAAACTCTGACTGAGATTTGATACCACACATTCACAGAACTGGATAAAGATCTTCAGAAGCCCTGAGCCTTAAAGAGATGACGCTTCCTACCCCACCATACCACCGTATGTAATACATATTTTTTAAAAAATCTAAACTCTGCTGTAAGTAAAAGAAATTTCAACAAGGTCCAGACCCTTCGCATGCTGGTATGATGCATTTTCTGAAATACCATTTTTTCCATGTGTTTATGTATCTCTGTCTACTGGCCATCTAAGTGTATGTTCAGCCAGTCTACTTTGCTTCCACCCACCCGGACACACCTCCCAAAGCCTGTCATTTGATTAATTTAGTTATTTGAACCACAAGTGTTTCCTTTGGAACAATCATTCTTGATGTGACCTTTTCTTTTTAGAAGGAGCTCCAAAGAAGCAGAAGCAGATTTTGCTAACTTTTTTTTTTTAACATAGAGTCAGTGCATTTATTTAAACCCCATTTCTTGAGCACCCATGAAGTTCCAAGTAGGAAACAGGAAGTCAACTACATTGCAAGGATAATAAATGTGAGGGACCTAGTCAAATGTAGACAAGATCTTAAAAGACAAGTAAAAGTGAGCTAAGTGAGCTTCAGAATGCAGGAACAGCTTCTAGAAAGGGACTATCTTAGCCAGCATGGGTTGCTGTAATAAAACAGCACAACTGGATGGCTTAACAATAGACTTTATTTCTCACAGTTCTGGAGGCTTATGAGCCCAAGATGAAGGGACAGGCTCATTAGATCCTGGTGAGAGTTTTTCTACCTTCCAGATGGATGTCTTTGCTGTATCTTCACATAACAGAGAACGGGATCTCACTAAGGTCTCTTCTTCCAAGGGCTCTAATTCTGCTATAGGGGCTCAAACCTCATGACCTCATTTAAATCTAATTACCAAAGATCTCATCTCCCAACACCACCACACTGGGAGGACTTCGACATGTGAATTGTGGGGGAACACAAACATGAGTGCATAAGAGGAACAGAGGAAAAAACAACTTAGAGCTCTGAGGGATTAAGAAGAGATCTTGGGGCTGAACGAAAGATTATGCTATTGCTTTGGTAGCAATGCTGCAGGCGCTATTATAGGAGTTGCCTTATATGTTTGCAAAGCAATTTTCATTTTATTCTGAGAGCAATGGGATACAAAAGAAGGATTTTAGGTCACACCATGGTCAGTTGTGATTTTTATAAAAACTATATGGATTAGCTGTATATAAAGGTGGATTGAAAGAAAAATGTAAGCAGAGAGAGCAGTTTTGATGTAATTGAACTGACCTAGTGAAACATTGTCTCTGACTCTTTAAGAAACCTTTGTTCCAATTAGAAAAAGCCATCAAATCACCCTCTCTGGATGGAGGAATTAAAAAATAAAAGTCCTTCTCTGAGCAATGCAGGCCTGCAGGCATGGGACTTGAAAAAGTTCCCCGTTAGGTAAAAGAGAGCTTGCCCTCCCCCCACCAGAGACAGGCTTGTACTAGCACAGGGCTGAGCCAAGACTTTCAGCCCCATTCATCCCCTTACACAGGCGCCTCCTCTCAGTCTATGGACAGTGAAAACAGGAGACAGATTCCTATTGAGTCAACAGGAGGATGTAGTAACTGATTGGATGGTGAGAGAACAGAAATGCCAGGGTAGCTCTTAGGTTCCCGACTTGCATTGCTGGATGCAGGCTAGTGGTTCTAGATTTGAACACGCTGAATTTTGATATCTGAGACATCCCAATAGGCCATCAGAAATACAGTCTCCTTCCACTAGGCCATAATCTCTATGAGCTCAGGGTGGTGTTTTATTTGGGACTTCTAAGTAGGACTTTGCATAAACAACCCTCATGACCATGAGCAGCAATACTAGAAATGATCCTTAAAACACATCATTGAGTGAATACATAAGTCAAATGAAGCTCAGGATTAAGTTCAGCATTAAAGCCTTCATCCCTCATTATAGAATATCATGAACTACCCCTCAATTTCTCATCTAGTCATACATATATTTCAACAAGAGCTTAGAAAGTGTGCCTTTTCACTAGACTGAGCATTGAAAGACGAAGTGGAAAAATAGGGTAAAGTAAATCAAGATGGTCAATTTAGTGAAAAGATGATGTGATTATATCAGTTGTTTTAAAGAACACATTCCTTGAAACTGCTTAAAAATTCATGGGGGGCCTCCCTGGTGGCTGCGGAGCTGTTGCAGCAGCGATGTGAGTTCAACACCCAGCCCAGCCGGGGAGAATCCCACATGGTGTGGCGGACCTCTCCTGCCTCGCCCGCTGCTGCCCTCAGCAGTGTATTTCTGATCTGCCTGTTCTGCTCCCCACTCTGTCTCTGATGAACCCTCTCGCCGCCCCATACCTCTGGCCTGTACCCCGGCTTGTATGTATAAATGAATAAATCTTTAAAAAAAAAATTCATGGGGAGGGACCTCCTCGGTGGCACAAAGGGTTAAGTCTCAACCTATGAAGCTATCCGCAGCCACTGCAGCACAAATTTGATCCCCAACCAGGGAGCTTCCCACATGGAGCTGCAGACCTCTCCAGCCTCACCAGCTGCTCCCTTCAGCAGTGTATTTCAGTAGATCCTTCTGTTCTCTCTATCTCTGGTGAATCCTCTCACCACCCCCACATCTCTGGCCTACACCCGACATCTTGTATGCATAAATAAATAAATCTTTAAAAAAATTCATGGGGGTGGAATGGGTTTAGGGAAGCAAGGAAAGAAAGAGAGCCAAGACAGAGAAGCACTCCCCTCCATTGAGTAGTTTCAATTCCTGTTAGGCTTTGAGAAAAACACGGACTCACTCAAAGCTTTATTTACACCACAGAATGGCCCTCAATAGTTTTCTGCTTAACCCTTTACCTTTTTATATCTTCATTCAAAAATCAATGTTTTCATGGGAGGAAGGAAAAAGGTCAGGGAATAGAAAGTCTAATTTGGTGGGTGGGAAGACGTCCATATTCAACGTTCATCAAAATGCCAATCTATCAGGTTGACAGATATGTTATATAAGCAGCTGCTGCCTTTAAGAAATCACATTCCGTCACATCATGTAGCAATAACAGGGTTGGACTGGTACATAAGAAACAAGGACCCCAAATCATACTTTAATAATCTCCGCACTTCTGTGGAGCTCTGGTTTCTCATTCCCAAAAACAAGGGGCAGCATCTTTGAATGAAACTGATTATCCAAACTGATTTTCCTGTGTTCATCCATATGGACAACTTCCCGTTACCATGAATCATTCATTACTGAGGAAAAACCATAGTTGATGCTGTTTAACTACATTTATTTGGTCAAACACATTGAGGATTTTAGAAATCTAAGAAACATTACTTGGTCAGGGAGGATTATGGCTATTATAACACTGGAAATGTTCTGTTTCCTTTAGGATAAAAATTGAATACTGAGGGCTCTGTGACCCATGGTAGAAATCTTTGGTAAAAAAAAAAAATCGTGTTTCATGAAATTTAGGAACCAAGTAGGCAACAGCTTTATTTATAAGCAGGCAGGAGTTACAATGAAGGACTTTTCCAAGCCTATCATTTTTTGAGTTTCCTCACAAGAGGGCAGTGCAACTTAACACTTCTAGCCTTGGAGTGGGAGGCAGGGAAGGCTGGCTGCAAAACTGACTGTTGCTCCCAACTTAGAGAAAACTGAAGGTAAAACATGGCCATGTTGAAAGGAAAATTTTAGCAAAAGTTGCCTTTGTCTCCTCAGAAATTGATGGAGCAATCCTGGCATAACAAGTAGCCAACATTCATCTAGCTTCAAATCTGGAAATGATGGAAATTTAGAATATCAGTCAATTGAGTTAGTGAAATTCTTTTGGGCATTTTTGGAAACTGTAAAAATTCACCAGAAATGCATAACAGCTTAATATAGTATCCCTCAGACATGATCACATCCTAGGGGGTAGCAAAGATATATTTTACACAAGCATATTTTATGTAAGCAATTTAAACTTTAAAACATTTGAATTATGTGGACAAAAGGAAAGTTTCTAATCCAACTTCAGAATTACAGTGACTGAATTCTGAAGAATAAGATATTCTCCAAAGTGCTCCTTTTGGAAATTAATGCCTTTATATGTCTCTCTTATTATGCAGTAGCCACGAACACGTCACTACTAACTTTCTATACAGACGTTCTTGTAAGCACTTTGCCTTCTAGAGATTTCCCTTCAGAACTATGAGCTCAAATTTTGAGCAGTTAAGAAAATTACCTGTGTGGTCTTAATGTTCCCTCTAAACTCTCCATGCCACAACAACCAACTATTCTGTTAAGCCACATTTGAGAGTGAATTCCTGAGTCTTATTTCAATCAAACTCTAAGTTCATTATTGGACAAAATAGAATGTGTTCAATAGCAATGAACAAATCAAAAACTAAATTAGGGAAACAACTCCATTTATAATAGATTTAAAAACAATAAAATGCTTATGAATAAATTTAACAAGAGAATTGCTACCCTCATATTCTAGAAACTCCAAAATGTCATTGAAAATTGAAGACCCAATTAAATAGAAAAATATTCTCGGTTCATAGATTATTAAAATCTTACAAATTTGTTGACAGAAATAATTCACAAATGCATCCACAGATTCCACATTATCCCTCTAAAAATATTAGCTGGTATTTTTGCAGAAATTGATAAGCTAATCCTAAAATTCATATAGAAATTCCAAGATCAAAAATAAACAAAGTAATCTTGAGAAAGAAGAAGAATGTTGAAGTTCTCACACTTCTCACTTTTAAAATTTACCACAAAGCTACACAAATCAAGACTGTGTGATTGAATATATGTTTATATATAATTATATATTGTAAAACTGTAAAGGGATTAAGAATTTAAGTATTAAGGTTATGTATAGTAAATAGTATAATATATATTAAAGGTATTATGAGATTAAGTGTTAAGTATTAGAGAGATAAATATCTGCTTCTATATATACATATATGTAAAATTTATCAAGATGCTCATGCAGTAATAAATATCTAATTGAAGAAATGGGTACACCTGGAGGGGTGAGGATTATAACAAAAAGGAGTGACACACACACAGGACCATTTCAGTTACATTAATATTTTATTCCATAATCTGAATAATAGGAACATGAGTTTATGTTCTTTTATTCCTTATGCTTTTTGCCTGTCAGAAAATTTCTATAATAAATATGCTTTAAAAACCAAAAACAAATTTAAAAGTAATCGTCATATGGGCTTTATTTTTGGCCTCAAAACCACAGCACTCACACTGGGGTGAAGCTCTAAAAGTGTCTCCAAATATTTACTTGTCTAGTGGCACGTATCCATTCTTTAGAATATTTCCAAAATTGAAAGCAAAAATTCAAGAGGTGGTCTGTGCAGGATTCTGTTTCCTTTGTCAACTGCCGAAAATAGTCTTAGTATTTGAAAACTAACCAACAAAAGGAATATGTCATTTGGGAGAATGGGGGCGGGAAGAGAAAACTAATGAGGAGTGGGTGAAACAGTATGGCAGGAGGGGTCAGAGAGGCCTTGCCTGAGAGTGGATTCTCTGCAGTCCCTAGTGCTGTCTTCTACAACCCATCTTCCCAGTTCCACAGTCATTTGCAGCTTTTTAAGGGATAGGCCTAAAAATAGTCAAACTTTTGATCAAGTGATGAAAAGTTTGTTTTGAGTCTAACATTTACAAGCATATGGAAGACACTGATGTACAGTCCCCATGACACCAGTTCAAGCAACTGAAAGGTCAAAACTGCAGTGATCTATCATTTTAGTTTTCGTGACACATTATATACTGACTCATACTGACTTTTTTCTCTCAAGTTGACCAAATTAAACAACATCCAGGAACTTTTTAAGAAGTGTTACTATGTTTGTGTGTCTTAGGGATTTTAATGTAGTTTTTAGTATTTTAATTATCCTATTAATTTAATGTCTGCTTTTAAAATTCAACACTTGAATGGTATTACCTAGAAGGAAGTAGCCAAAAAGTCAAATAGTGAAAATCCCAGGGTGGTAGCAAGCAGACAGCCTGGAATCTCAGCACTCCTGTTAGGGGTATATTTGTAAATAACAGACTAGAAAACTAGTGCAAAGTGAGACACTCAGCCCAGAATATCTTTTGTTCTGTCTAAAGCCATAGAGATTTATAAAATTGACAGCTGCCCAGCATTTTAAAGGCAAAGAACTTTGTTCAGTGCGTTGGCATTTGGAAAGAACCCCTATTCCTTCAGTGCCTTCATTTACAGCCTTATAAATGAACAATGATCAATGCAAACAGCCAGTCCAGACAAAATCCAGCCAATGCTGTCTTCCTCATGAAAACCAAAAGGTGTCTGTATTTCAACACAGCCACCAATTGCAAAACAGACCTCAAGTCCTTCCTGATTAAAGAGGTTGTGGATCTGGCTGAACACAAGAACAAGGACAAATCAGAAGACAGTGCAGCCGCGAGTAAGAGAATGAAAGGAGACAAAGAGCAAGAGAGAATCCTTGTCTTAGTCTCTATCCCAATTGAATTTCTAAAGTATAATTTGTATTAAAGTCCAAACTGCATATAGAAGAATATGTAAATTATGAGTGCAGCTTGATGAAATTTCTCATATCAAATACAGCCCTGTGACCATGTATTGATCTAAAACCCCAGAAACCCCTTTCATGCATTTCAATCTTTACTTCTCCAAAGGCAACCACTACAATACTTTCTACCATCATCACTTGGTTTTATCTTCCTTTGAACTTGAAACAGACTCATACACAGTATTCTTCTGTGTCTGGCTTCTTCGGATTGACATTATGGGTTGGTGAGATTCACCCATGTTCTGTGTGGTGAGTTGGTTATTACATGAATGTCTTTCTAGACCTATGATCAGCATTTGCTCATTTCAGAATTTAAAGTGCAGTAGCTGACCTACACACTCTAAAACCAGAAAGTGCCTTTTGGAACAATAGGCAGCCTTGCTTTAGCAGGCTTTGGACTTCCAGGATGGCATATAGGAAAAGCACTTCCTTCATTTTTAGCTCTCAGGAATTTAAATGCTCAAGTTGTTCTTAATTTCTTCTTTCTCTTTAAAGCTGATGGAATATGTAGTAATATCCTTTCTTCAGCCAAGATATTAGTGAGTTTTGCCAACTTCTCTTTTATAAGTCATGTTCAATCTAACTAAGAGTTCATTTGTTTTGCTAGTATTTTCTTTAAAGATTTATTTATTTATGCATACAAGCTGGGGTACAGACCAGAGGCATGGGGTGGTGAGAGGATTCACCAGAGACAGAGTGGGGAGCAGAACAGGCAGATGGATGGAAATACACTGCTGAGGGGCACAGCGGGCAAAGAAGGAGAGGTCAGCAACGCCATGTGGGAATCTCCCTAACCGGGCATCGAACTCGCATCGCTGCTGCTGACAGCTCTACAGCGCAGCACCTAACCGCTGCGCCACCGGGGAGGCCCTTTGCTAGCATTTTTTAAGAACAACTTTTGACTTTGTTGATTTTTCTACTATGCATTGCTTTCAGTGTCATAAATTACCACTCTTTAGTATCGCTTTTTTCCTCTCTTTAATTTGGTGTGTTTTCCTAGCTTTTGAAATGGATACTTTGGTCATGATTTTCAAACCTTATAATATTGTTTTCTAAATCAAGTTATTTCTTTCTTCTTCAAACCCATCTTTTGTAATCTGTACTGCAGGGGCATCTACTATGCAAACTGCATTTTCACTCCACCAGAGGGTAAGACTGCAAAGAGCGGATGCCTTTGGGAGACAGCGAGACTGAAGGAGGCTGGAGGGTTCACTCTTTCCTCTGCTGTCAGCATTATCCAGCACTGACTTTCACTCCTGCGACCCCAGTGGGTGTTAGGCTGTAACTATTTTTCAGCTTTCTTGGTCCAGCCTCATCATCATTCCTCACAGTCTATCCCCTTGTGTGCAGCCTCTCTTCTAAACTTCTTGGTTTACAAACCCCAGTTTCTTCCCTCTGCGCTAGCCTGGTAGCTGCTTCCAGTAGTTATATGCTCTTTGTTATCTATATGTCCCTTATTAGCTTTTCTTGATCAACTAATCCCTAATGTTAATTTCCTTTTGCTAACATAATTGGTGAGTTTTCTGTTTTATGACTAGCCTCTGACTATAGTTATCCCAAATACATGTGAACAAAGAGGAGCAATACACTCAAAAATGGACAAAATTTCATTTCTCCCCTCCTCCCAAGCTTCTATTTCTCCTTTGTTTTGTATCTTTGTTGGAAAGGAACCAAGTTAGAAATCCAAGAGTGTTTTCTAATGTGTTTTCCTCTCCCTTAGGCTCTGTAGCCAACTTGTCATCAGCTTCCATTGATTCTGTCTCTTATGTATTCCCTGGAATCTCTTCCCTCCATGGTATTTCCATTGCCAATACTTTAACTCAGGCTGAAGTCATTTCTTGCTAAGCCTGTTTAATTAGCCTTTGGCCTTAGGCATTGTTACATGCCAATCCCTATCTTGCTATCAAAACCATGTTTCATAAAGCAAAAATGCTCTTTTTTAAAATACTTCAGGAGCTCCCCATTGCTGCAGTATAAAGTCAAAATACCTCCATAACACATTCATCTTTTGGCCTTTCTTGATCTGACATTTGTCCACCCCCTTAGCCTCATTTGTCACTAATTTTCACCTTCAATCAGAACACCCTGTTCACCCCTTATGCATTATCTCCCAGGATGCCTATCTTAATGGGCAGTGGATTTCATCAGATGAGGAGCTCTGAGAAAATTTGGCAATCAGGGAATTTAATAAGCTGCCATAAAATAAGAAAATGACATCATCCATGTTTCTATACAGTCTTCATATTTGTAGTTTTGAATAAATCTGTGATATTTCACTAAATGGAATGTCATAATTTGAGAAATCATTTCTCAATTTTTGTATATTAAATCTCCTAGTTGTAATGATTTTGTATCAACTTGTCTAGGACACAGAACCCAGATATGTGTTCAAATATTATTCTTGATGTTTTTGTAAAAGTATTTTTAGATGAGGTAACACAGAATCAGACTTTGAGTAAAACCTATCATTGGCCTTACCCAATCAACTGAAAGGCTTAAAAGGGAAAAAAAAAACAATTCCCCAGAAAAGATACAATTCTGCCAACCGATAGATTCTGCCTTTGGACTCAAATTGGTATTCTTCCCTGTGTCTTTAGCCTCCTGGCCTACCCTATAGATTTTGGATGTCAAAGCCTCCAAAATTATGTGAACCAATTTTATACATTTCAGTCTCTCTCCTTCTTCCTTTCCTCATACTTGCTTGTGCTCTCTCTGTATTAATAGAGTTACACACACAATAACCACATACATACATACATACGTGCATGCATACATACACACACACTCACACACACTCACTCACACACACATGCACCCTGTAGGTTCTGTTCCTCTGGAGATTCCTCACTAAACTTTAAAGCAGTTGGTCCCACACTTAGGAAAGGTAACTTTTTCCAGAGACTTTTGTACTTAAGATCTTAACATACCAATGAGGAAAAAATAATAACTAACATTACCTCAGGCACCTGACAATGGATAAGAAAACAACTCTGGAGAGAGGTGTAGGTTTCCTTATGCCCTCAAAATTGCACGTGTCCTTCTTTCTAGTTGCCAGTACCATAATCACCTTTTTTCCTTATACTAAGAATAAATACCAGTCTGTGGACTTATCCAAAATCAAGTTGCATATTTTCCAATCAACTGCAGCATAGACTGTGATTTAATGTCTAAGAAGACGAAAATGACTAGACCAGTGCTTTGTGTGGTGTTAGTCTTATAGCCGGGGGAAAATAATTAAGTAGGAATAGCTAGTTTTATTTCTAAATGTGCACTTCTCCACAGGCTCCAACCATTTCAATCTTATAATGAGTTCTCTAACAATTTCTCTTACTCTAAAGATAAGATGTTACTTTCATTATCTTTCTCTTAAAAGAAAATACAACTCTGAAAATAATATATAGGTTTTTTTTTTTTTCCCTGACCACACAAGAATTCTATTTCCCAAATCTCCTTACTGGGTTCAGCAGGTGAAACAGGAAATCCTTCCAACACCACGGTGACTGTGATCACAGAAGACCAGTTAGACTTGGCAGGTTCAAGATACATGAGTGGCTTGGTGTATACTTAAGGCGCTTCACCCCAAATGCCTGCTATTTCAAAAATCACCACTCAGAAGACTGATTGTAAAAGAACCAAAGGAAAAGAACGATAATGCAAATGATATTTCAACATGGCATAAAGTGAAACCAAGACCCGTGTTGCTCATAGAGTGAAGGTGGACCGAAGGCAAAAACTATGGGGTATAAATACTCTCCTAAGACATCTATCACAGAATTATTAGTGGCTCCATTTGATCCTCAAAAGAAAGGCTGTCATAAATCAAGAAGACAAAGGACAGTTTTCATCCAGAGGACTGAAAAGTCTTCAAACATCTGGTCTGGAATGAGTTCAGTGGTTCAGTGGAATGAGTGTAGCTCAGCTCTCCTATTGGAAGGTGGATTGAAGGATTGCAGTTGGCACTTGTCTTCTTTCAAGGAACAGGGATTAATGACCAGATAGGAGAGCTAATGACCCAACCAGAGTGGATTATTATTCAACCTGGCTGGCAGAAATCCCTTTGAGGCTATCTTTTGTCCCATATTGTTCTATTTATTAAATTAACTACTTAAAAAAAAGGAAAAGAAAAAGTGTGTTACCCGTCACCTCCTTCTCTTCCTCACTTTTTATAATTATGGTAAAGTATGCATAATAAAAAATTTACCATTGTTAAGTGTGCAGCTTATGGGCGTTGAGAACAATTACATCATGGTAACTCAGCCTCTCCCCATCTATTTTTAAATTATTAAACAAACTATTGTACTAATCTAAGACAAACTAGTGTCCCAGTAATAGTGAAATTGGTATCTCTGACTCCACCTGTAATCTTGGGACACAAAGACCCTTTTAAGTGCCTCCTCCCACACATCCTTACCAACACACACACACACATACACACACACACACACAAAAAAAAAACCCACAATGATTTCCAGAGTTCCCAGGGAGTCTCAGGCTATATATGTGTGTAATTATTCAGTCTTCTCTCACTGCCAGAACTACGGACACCAGATTTCCCAATCTATCCAACAAGGCTACAAGACTCCTCCTATTTATCACAGTTCCCTAAACACAGCGGTCTCAATTCCCTATTGTTTCTCTAAGACTTTCTGTACACTCTTCTTTTTCTGTTCTGCTCTAATTCCCTTCCAAAGAAATGAATATTGTGGGCTGAGTCAGTGGAGACCACAAATAATAGTTCTGATATCATCTTTAGTTCCACACTCGACTCCAAAGCCAGAACCTTGTTATTAGATCACACCTGCATCTCTGACTCTCTCATTATTTAGGATGAGGTATCTTTTCTTTCTGCAGATGCTTATTTCAAGAACATTGCACTATAATTTCAAACCTTGCCAATATACCCAAAGTTAAGGAGAACCAGCTTAGGCTCAAATTTGGATCTCCATCCTGCTTAACTACCATATGCTAGTAGTCTCTAATCTAAAGACAGGTACTTCTAGGAGTCTACCTAGAATTAAAAACACATCATCAAAATGAATTGATATTCATATGACTTCGTTGCTATTTGTGGAGGAAAGAAAGTGAATCCTCACTTTACATTTCCTTAGATGACCTAAAAGAGCTAACATATTACATGATATCATACTCCAAAACTTATATTCATTTCTCAAGTGTTATTGCTGGCAAACTCCCACAGCCACCAAAAAAAAAAATAAATAAAATAAAATATATATATGTGTGTGTATATATGTGTGTGTGTGTGTGTGTGTATATATATATCATGATGGATCTAGATATAGGAAATGTATTATGGACATTTGACATGTATGTCACATTGCCCCATCTCTACAACAACCATAACAATGCCATATATTATTATAATATATATATATATGTATCCCTATTGCTTTTCTTTAGATAGGTAGTTTAACTTAGATGTTTATAGCATTCCTTGTCAAGTTGATAGGAAAAATATCACTACCTCCATTTATCAGATGAAAAACTGTTGTGCAAAAAAGCCTGAGGAAAAATGGCTCATAAATGTCAGACTAGAAGAACTGCAATCTCTTGAACTCCATAAAGATTTGGTAATGCCTGAATGCGAAATGGAAGAGAGAAAAACTAAGTCCCAGGCTTCATCCTCACCAGCCCCATTTCCTGCCTATCCTCCCCAGCTCATTTCCACTATTTTCAGTCTGCACCAAATGTTATTTATAAATGAGAAAAACCTGAGGTAAAATTATGAGTGGAGGAAGAAGTCAGTGAAGGAATTGCAACAAAGGTATCAGTTTGGGTTTTCCTCAAACCACTGGGATCTGATCAGTAAGTCCTTATCACCTAAGAACAGCACTTTTCAACTTATACCATCAGCAGCTGATAAAAGGCTATGTTGTAACTGGCACATGCAAACAACACAACCTTTGGGATTTGCTTTTGTGATTTTTAGGCTTAAGCAATAGAGCTACCAAATCACCAAGTTCTGACAGTTTTCTCTTTCTAACAGTTCATTAGGAAACTCCAATTTGTAGTGAAGATAGATAGAGGTTCTTGCCATTTGATAAAATGTCAAAAGCCAATGTGGATGAATCATGCTACAAATCAGAAAAGAATAACCTGTTCAATGAAGAAGTGTAGACTCTCTGTACAGCTGTCCTGTAGATAAGACAAACTATTTGAACCCACTATTTAAATTTGACATTTGACCAACCACTTACTCTTTGCTTAGCCAGTGTCATGGTCAGTGACTTCCATCACCAAAGTGATGTAAAGAATGTGATATTGATTTGTCATCTAAACCTAAAAGATGGAGTTATCCTGAGGGACACTATTTAAAGTCTTCTCATAGATTAGATGAGAAATAAATATAAATCACAGGTAGATTACAAACTTCATAATAAATACTTCTAGAAGAAATAATCTTATTGCTTTAAAAATGCTGAATTTACTAATTGCAATAAAAAAGTGAAAGCCAACTAAAATTTGTTTTGTGAAAAACTGACAGAATAATAACTTGTTGACAAGGAAATGCTTTTTTAAACTGACCTGAGAAAAACATATAAACATAATTTTTATTATGTTTCTAGTTTTCACTAGAAAAGTTAACGTTACACACAGTAAACTTGGCTTAAAATTGATCTAAAAATCCATTTAGTTGAGGTGAATTGAATTTTATAGCGATAATTGCAATAAAGAGGAAAGCTCTATGAACTGGTTAGGAGTGATTTCCAGGTTATATTGTTAAGTAAAAAAAAAAGTTCAAAAGAGAATATGTAGAATTCAATCTGTTGTGTAGGAAACTGAAAGGAATAAGAAAACACTTTTTTTTTCCTTTTAAGAAACACAGGAGAGATTAACAGCTATTGAAAATACTTACCGGTCAATAGGAATCGAGGAGAGGAGACAGAAACGGAAGCAAACCTTTTCTGAATATGACTTGTTTTTTAGTTTTGACTTTTATACCATATAAATGCTTTACATATCCAATAAATAAAGCTGAATCAGAAATAATTAAAAAAAGTAAACCATAAAACTAAATATAATCAGAAACAAAAATAACCTAATTGCATATGTAATTAACATAATCACAGAGAAAATAATTTATGTAGTTAGACCACAACATGGTGGGATATATTCTGAGGACAAAAAAAAAATTGCATTCCAATCTTAAAGTACTGGTGAGTGTGTTCCTTTTGGTGTTATAATTCTGCAAGTACAATATATTGCAGTTTGAAATAAGTGAGTAAATACAGTGATGTTAGGAAGCAATACTTTCACTATGGGAGAAAAGAGATATAAAATGATATGGGAGAAGCAGAGATACTTGTGTTTTTGAGTTTATTTGGAAATAGCAATACAGTAAATTCTAAAATTGTTCTAGCTCTATCTAGATCTTGATTTCTGAATACCATTCTCCACTAAAAGGGAACCAGGCCTGTTTATAAAATTATTGATTCTAGCACTGGGATGAGCCTGAAACAATTCATTGTACCAGATATATTAATAGGGTCATAAGAGCTGGCCTTTGAATAGACACGCCAGCTAAACTTGGGAACTTGGAACAATCAGCATCAAAAAGAGTAATGGTGGTCTTGGATTTTATCACAATGAACAGAAAATCCTGAATTGGGACGTTGTACAGGACAAGCTGTAAACACTTCTAAGGAATCAGTGTTCTGAAGAACAGTGGGAGGTAATGGGGTTGTTCTAGAGCAAAAGAGACTCAAGAAGACTTAGAGATTCAAAATTTTAAAGGACATGGAAAGAAACCCACTATTAAAAAAAATCACAAATGCATAAAGGAAAAACTCAGAACTTATCAAGGTTTCCAAGTTTGCAATTGTCTGCTCATGGTGGAAATACATGGTAGAATACTAAGGGATTAGCATACTAACAATGGTCGTGAAATTTATTACACTGTAAAAGCTAAATATAAGTTTGCTTTTACTAAGGACTTACATTTATGGTAAATACTCAGACTTACTTTGTTTTCTCTTTAGGGAAATAAAATCATAAAGTAACTCAGTTGCTTCCTGACATCAGGGTGCAAAGTGCATTTTCTTTTGGCTGTGACCATCTGTAGGAGTGATAACAATGAAAGAGCAGCAGTTCAAGCCAGGTAACAGTTGGAGGTAAGGAAGACAGGTGATTTGAACTTAGATCAAAAGAGAAAAACAAAAATCTGTAAAGGAAAATTTAATATGGGCATTTTTTGTTGATGCTATTTGAATTAAAGTTCGTCAAATCATTCCCCTTTTTTAACTAAGAACAAAATACAATAAAGGAGTTGGTTTATATAGAACTATGTTCTTGTTGTTGGGACAGACATAATGAAGTATTTAGGTTCTGCATGATTCTGCATCCTAGTATCAATGATCACAGGAAAGGGAAATATGTTAAAATATGGAATAATTGAGATAAGATTTAATGAATTTATAAAAGGAGTATATGAGTGTTTTATTCTTCCTGCGACTTTTCGATTGGTTAGAATATTTTCATTTAAAAACATTAAAGAAGAGGGCCCCCCTGGTGGCACAAGGGGTTAAGTCTCAGCCTATGAAGCTATCCACAGCCACTGCAGCAGGAGAATCAGCCCTGGCCAGGGAGCTAACCCACATGGTGCAGCAGACCTCTCCTGTCTTTACTATCTGCTCCCCTCAGCAGTGTATTTCAGTAGATCTGCCTGTTTTGCTCCCCATTCTGTCTCTGGTGAATCCTCTCACCACCCACCCACCCCCTCTGGCCTGCACCCCAGGTCTTGATGCATAAATAAATAAATCTTTTAAAAAATTAAAGAAATGATGACCCCTCACAAACTCCTAAAGTGGTAATGGATTTAAAAAATTAACATGGATATAAACAGAATGATTATCAAATGAAAAAAAAAAAATCTCTAAACCTCCCATAGAAGAGAACTGATTCTGATACACATAATTCAGTAAAAGAATATTACTAAGAAAAATTGGAAAAATTTTTAAATGTGCATTATAGAGAATTTTGATCAAGTAATTAAATTGAATTAAAGAAGTTTGTGAAGTCCTCCATGTTGTTTGAGTTTCAATAAAATGTACTCATTAACCATTTGTTAAAACATCTTCATCAAACAAGGGGCAAATATCCAAGATCTACAAAGAACTCATACAACTCAACAAGAAAAGAGATAACCCAGTTTTAAAATGGGCAGGAAATCTAAATAGGCATTTCTCCAAAAACATACAGATGGCCAAAAGGCACATGAAAAATTCTGATAATCACTTATGAAAGAAATGCAAATCAAAACCACAGTGAAATACCATCTCATTCCTGTGAGATTGGCCCATATCAAAAAGACCAGAAACACATGCCGACAAGAGAGTGGATAAAAAGGAACCTTCATACACCACTCATGGAAATATCAACTGGGGGTTCCAACTCCGATGGAAAACAGTATGGAGATTTCTCAAAATGATCACATGATCCAACAATTCCACTTTAAGTATTTACCTATAGAATGCAAAACCACTGATTTGAAAGGATATTCACAGCAGCACTTTTTACAATAGCCAAGTTACAGAAACAACTTAAGCATCCAGTGGCAAATTAATGAATAAAGAAATGTGGTATAGATACACAATGGAATATCATTCAGCTACAAAAAAACAGTAGATTTCCCTTTTGTGACAACATGGATGGAACTGGAGGAAATTACACTAAGAAAAGTCAGAAGGAAAAAGACAAATACCAGATGATTTCACTTATATATAGAATATAAAGAAACGAAGCAAAGGAACAGATATAACCAAACCAAAACAAATCTTAGAAATCAGAAGCTGGAGATGGGAGTTCCAATGGACTAGAGTGGAGGGTTATGGGTGCTTTCATGGTGGGCATGGTGTGATAACATTGTTATCAGGGATAAGTAAGAACTATTCTCACTGTATAACTGTATATGAATGAAATCATATACCATGTTGCAAATCAATGTTACCTCAATAAAAATTAATGCAATCTAATTTTCAAAAAATTTAAATAGCTATAAAACTGTGAAAAATAATCTTCATTCTCAAACTCCAAACATAAACTTGTTGGTTTGGTGAAAATGACTGTTTGGGGAAATATTCCAAATTTGTCTGAGGATGTTATAAATGCTATCTTTTAATTCTTGAAGCACAGGGAATTGGAATTGCTAATTGTAACCAGAGGATGTAGCTCACCAGAAATTATTAAAGTAAAAACCTACTTCATAGGCTCTCAATCTCCCAAGAATGGAGGAGAATCTCCTCCATCTACGTTCCAATCAGTTTCAGTTTTCCTGCTTATGAAGGAATCCTGTACTCTATTACTTTTATAGTACTATTCTCATTCAAAGCTATCGGGAGTAATCACTATCCTCATTTTATAGATGACAAAATTGAGGATCCTAGAGTTTAAGAAATCTGGTCCAAACAAACAAAGTGAAACAAGATTCACTCTATCATTCCTTTAATGAGAACATGCTTTAAAATAGTTAAAAAAAAAAAAAAAGTAAAGTAATATTGGCGGTCTCAAGCTGAAAAGATCTTTGGCATTATTTTAGGCTTTGCATTCTGTATTGATATTAATTAAATTAAGGAGTAGGTCTTCTTGTAAAAAACAAACGATCTGTGCTTTTATCCCCGTTACTACTTAGAAGTGGAAAAACCATGATTTTGTCCCTTCAAATATTACATTAAATAATAGATCGATCAAGAAATCACTGTTACCTGATCAATAGTGATCAATAGGTATCTTGATGGCCATTTAATAAATGATTAAATGATATGAAAATGATTGAAATAATTTGAAAATTATGGATGAATCCAAATGAATTTCACAACAGTGTCCTTACAATTTAAAGAAAAAATGCTAATAAATATTCTCTGCTGCATTGTAATATGGCTAATAATGACAGTAAGAAATCTCTCTCTCTCTCTCTCTCTCTCTCTCTCTCTCTCTCTCTGTGTGTGTGTGTGTGTGTGTGTGTGTGTGTGTGTGCATGTGTGTGTTTAATGGGACGGGGGGGAGCTGAGGGTAGGGGCACCATGTGAAATGAAGCTCATCACATCAAAGCAGTGGTTGGGAGAGCAGGTGGACAGCTCTCTAGGGAAGATGCAGGGACAGTTGCTGGGCTGGAACGCACATGTGGTGGGGCAGCAAATAAAGGGGGTTGGAAGATCAAAAGGAAACATGAAAATCACAGGTCACCCCCAATCTGTACCTCTCAACTAGAATTACAGTGTCAGGCATGTGAAAGGCAGCACCTGATCTTTACAAGGTCAAGAGCCACAGACTCCGGAGAGTCTGTAATGGATCTGATTCAGCTAGTTTCATTGCTGTCTTGTACAGAAATTCAGGTAGTTCCCAAAGCCTTTTTAAGGTTTCTGGAGGAAACCTGCATCTCCTAGGCCTTTGTGGGCTCTTTTGAAATATCTCCAGAAACAAACATCTTTTCCAGAAGGGCTCATTTAGCAATGCTTATAAAGAACAATGAATGGCCTGCAGATTGGTCCCATTTTGTTCCTCCATTACTGTCTATCCAGGTAGAAAGAGGACAACATCCTGCGATTTTGCTCTAGAACAAAGTTGGCGATCATGCAATGATATCACTATAAATATTTCATGTATAAATGACTTCCAGTTTCAAAACATCACTTTTTAAGCCCTGGCCTTTTTCTTTGGTTTGAAAAAGGAGACTGTTTTTAGGGTTTATTTAGATTGAATTTCCCTTATATAAATTTAGCAGAATCAAGTCAGCGAACAGCCTGTCTAATGCAATTCTGTGGTATGGCAAAGGGCCTAGTGAGGGATTGTTTCCTTACACATTATAAAAGGCAAAATAATCTAGTCATTGATCCTGTTAATTAACTTTGTGAATGCAAGTAATTCTTTATGGTCCTCGGTGTTCTGGTTTCTTTCTTTTCAAAGTCCCGAACTCAGTCTTGGTGGAGGTATATAAAATATATGAAAACTTTTGACTGGTTCAACTTAACATATTAAAGCTGGCTAAAGGATTAAAAAGTCAGTCAAATGTTTTGTTCATGTATGTCTTATAGATCCCATTTCCAAAATTAAATTTTTGATTGACTTCTACTGTTTTTCTTTAACTAAATACATTGAAAACATCTGTAAAATGCAGTCACAGTTTTGAGGTTCCTTGGAGAAAAGACCCTCTAGGCTGAAAAGAATCCATTTTTTCTAGCTGTAATCATACTTGTACGGGTAATATAAGCCACCATTACTCAGGCCTTTTCCTCCTCAGTTGGTGCTAAAAAATCTGGACAGCTTAGATAAAAGTAGATTTTGCTCTGTGGATAATATGTGAGGTTTATTACATTTCATATCTCATCTTGCATGGTTCAGTTTGTCCATCAGCACAATTTCACAAAATAACAAATCCAGTCCAATAAATGTTAAAGTCATGCTCTCCCTGCTTGGGTACCTAGAAATGTTAGCTTATTTGATTTAATTATAGAAGAGCAAATCAATAAAGCACTATCACCAGAAAATTTCAAGCTATGCACCCTCAATAAATTTATTCATTTAGTTGCCAGAAAACATGCCAAATACTCTGCTGAAAATTCAGATTATCTGACTATATTTGATTAAAGCTGAAGTAAAACCAATGGGGGAAAAATATCTATTGTTTGCAGTGAAACACCAACAGGAAAACAACTCATATAATAATTAAGTTTGCTTTTGGATAAAGTTTAAGATTTGTTATTTGAAAGAGCAAGTAGTTAGGCATAACAGAGGCTGAAAAAAAATCAAGTCAACTATAAAAGTCTCTACTTTTGCAATGCAAGTATTACTAACTTACGATTTTCAGGAAAGAATAATGATGATAAATCATCACCCAGTGATGGGGGAGGTCTTTCAACACGGGGAAGGGCTTGGCAGGGGCGATGGGTCCCCACACATGGGGGCAGGTGGAGGGTGGCAACGTTATCTTCTGGGGGACCCTAAGCAGCCCATCCCATAGCAGAATTTTGGCTATGCTTTCCCTGTTACGGTTTCTGCCCCAGTTGTTTTTCCTGCTTTCTCATGGTTCTGTAACCTAGATATCCTTTTAATAGGCTCAATTTCTGCTTGTTGGCCATATTTTCACCATTGTTTACAAGCAAGAATTGTGAAGGTACAGAATATGATCCAGGAAGAGGAGTTAGAGCAAATAAAGAACCATAAAATGTGAATTTGTTTGACAGGAAAATATAGGGAAGAAATAAATGAGAACCCAACTAATTTTTCTAGCTGCGAAATTGACAACTTTTTTTTTATGAAGTTGTGAAACAGCTGACAAGACAGTTGAATTCTGTGCTGTAGGGTGTCAATGCTATTATATAAAGAGAAATAGGAAAAAATGTGATGTTGGAACATGTTACATATGACTTTATTTCTCAAAAAAAAGGAAGGGAGAAAGAAATCTGGGCAGATGGTAGCTTACTTGAAAGCAGACAGTTTGAACATGATACAACTGCTGAATCCACGACTCTGGACTTCCTCTAACTGAATTAATACACTTCCTTAATGTACACCAGCTTGAGTTTCTTTTTGTTTAATCCATCTTAATAGTGTACCAATAAAATTGGATCCTCATCTGCTTAGGACTTGAATGAAGACCTGATATTTGTCCTGTTGCCTGAAGTGTGCTCAGTGAGAGCCTGTCTTCTCACGGGACTCTACCTACACAGTGTTAACGCAATTTTACCCTGACTCATGTTGAGGTGCTAGGCACTCGGGCGCTGGATTGTCTGCCCTGTGTCAGGATTCTTACAGCTGCAATCTTAGATTCTCTTCACAGCACCTACTTCTGGGACTTTGGCCACTTGTTTTTATATTAGCTTCCCTGGCACAAGCCCAGCTACCTTGCCTCTTGCCTAGAGCATGTCTCCCCAGTTTCTCTGTTGCTGTTAAAACATGAGGAGCTGGGGATCCCCTTAATGATCATGTGTGTACCCTGAACATATAGAGTTAATGTTACGTGAACAGCTAATACCCTGACCAATACTTTGACCAGTGGGAAGTGGGGAGTGCAGATAAATTCTTCCCTCTTCTCCCCTCTGAAGGGCTTTCCTAAAATGCAGTGGATTCTGTGGTCTCTCAGAAAAATGTCCCTGTGTGGTAGTCAGTTGCTCTTGATATGAAATTTGGCCACTCAGTAAAGCAATTCCTGTCCTTGCGCTCCTCCCTTCTCTGCCTCGTTTCCTGTTTCCTGTTTCCTGACCGCTTCCCTGAGATTGCACTCCTTAATGATGAATCGGAGCATAAGCTTTCGCTGGCTCTGTTTTCTATAGAATCTTCCCTCCAACTTTTAAAGACACGTCACTTATTTTTAATCATCCTCTTGGATTTCAGCCTCTGCTCTCAATTTACCCCAAATTAAAAAGGTACTACATTAATTTATATCTGTCAGGTTATTTATATCAAATAATTTAAGGAAAAGTCTGCCACCAAAGTGGTATTTGGATCCAGACCTCAAGAGGCACTTTCTGTGCCAAAGCTCCCCGAACACTTGGTGAACATCTCCACAAGGTCAGGTTGTGCCACTCACACCCTTTAGCAACAGCTTTTCTATGTTTGTTTCCAATTCTTGGAAAGCCCTTTGTTACTCATAAAACTTCTTTTCCAGTCTTGCACACACATGCATTTAGACTAGTTTCTCTGAGGGTTCCTGATAACTCCACCTATAAAACACAATAGAGAAAGACTCTAACTTTTGAAATTATTTTAGCATTTGGAACCCACATCCTGACAATCTTATTTTTCTTTATCATTAAATATTAGACTGAATTGAGCTAATAGTGACAGATTTCATCACCAGAAGACACTAAGTGTCCTAGTTACTTGATAATTTCTAACAGTTCAGATAGAAAGTCTGTAAGTATATCAAATTCCACTTCCTCTCCTCATTAACCTGTTTTCCCAAAAGTATTGATGAAAAATAAATAACAAATTTCATTAGCTGTTGTTGTTTGATTGCTCTTTATTTTTTTTTAAGATTTATTTATGTATACAAGCTGGGGTACAGGCCAGAGGCTTGGGGCGGCAAGAGGGTTCATCAGAGACAGAGTGGGGAGCAGAACAGGCAGATCATTGAGACACACTACTGAGGGGAGCAGCTGGTGAGGCAGGAGAGGTCCGCCACGCCACGTGGGAATCTCTCTGGCCGGGCGTCGAACTCGTGTCGCCTCTGCTGACAGCTCCACAGAGCAGCGCTTAACCGCTGCGTCACCGGGGAGGCCCCCATGATTGCTCTTTAATATAGATACCTCTTGTCATGGGAGAGAGAAAGCTCCCCCATAACTGCTTATGTTTAAAAGGGATATTTCTTACTCATGATGGGTGTGATCAAGATTTCTTTTTTTCCCCCTAATTCAGTTTTAGATGTTGCATTTTTTCTAAGAATTTGGCCACTTCTAAGTTGTCTAGTTTGTTGCATGCATTTGTTTATGATACTATCTTATGATCCTTTCTATATCTGTAATATCTGTTGGAACTTCTCTTTTCCTTCTGATATAATTTGTTTTCTCTCTCTTTTTTGTGATTTTGATTAAAGTTTTGTCTACTTTATGAATCTTTTCAAAGAACCAGTTGTTGGTTTTGTTAATCTTTTGGATTGTCTTTTTGAACTCTATTTTGTTAATTTTGGCTTTTTTGTTAATTTATTATTTCCTTCCACTTACTGACTTTTGGTCTTGCTTTTTCTTCTTTTCCTAGTTCTTTTAGGTGTGAACTTAGATTTCTTATTTGTAATTCTTCTTGTTTCCAGAAGAAACTTCATTCTTACTATGGTTTTTACTACATCCCATTGATGATAAGTTGTGTCTTCATTTACATTTACCTCCAGGTATTTTTTTTTATTTCACCTTTGATTTCCTCGTTGACCTAATAGTTGTTCAGTAGAATATTAGGTATTCTCAAAAAAGTTTTTGGTTTTCCCCTCTTTCTTTTTATTGATGTCCACTTTCATATCACTATTATCCAAAAAGATGCTTGATATGATTTCAGTTCTCATGAATGTATTGATACTTGTTTTGTGACCAACATATGGTCCTTCCTTGAGAATGTAAACCATACAAAAGTACAATTGAAAAAAAAAGTGTATTCTGGTACTGTAGGATGGAATTTTCAGTAAATATTTATAAGTCTATCTCATCCAATTTATCATGTAAAGTCATTCTTTCCTTGGTGGCTTTCTGTCTGGATGATTTGTCCATTATCGTAAGTGCGGTGTTAAAGTCCTCTAATGTTACTGTCTTCTTTTAGTCTATTAGTATTTGTTTTATATACTTCTGTGCTGCTATGCTGGATGCATATATATTATTAATCATTATGTCTTCCTGTCACATTGATTCTTTTATCATTATATAATCAAAAGCTTCCCACCCCAGAAAAAGTTCAGTACCATATTATTTAATTAGTGAATTCTGCCAAATTTTCAATGAAGAATTGATAGTTATCCTTCCAAAAAATTTAAAAGGAGAGAAAATTTCCAAATATACTCTACAAAGTCAGCATGCCTTGATTCTGAAACCAAAGATAACGCTGTAATTCATCGCTTATGAAAACAGATGCAAAAATCCTCAACAAAATATTTGCAAACCAAATTCAACAATACATTAAAACAATAATATACCATGACCAAATGGGATTTACCATAGGGAGGCAAGGATAGTTCGACATATACAAATCAATAAATATTATACTCCCATCAACAAAAAGGAGAACAAAAATATCATATGATCCTTCAATAGATGCAGACAGAGAATTTGACAAGATTCAACATCCTTTTTTGATAAAGGTCCTCAAAACTGATAGGTAAGGAACATACCTCAACATAATAAAGGCTATACATGACAAACACACAGTCATCATTATGTGCAATGGCAAAATAACTGAAGGCTTTTCCTGTAAGATCAGGGACAAGACAGGGATTCCACTCTTACCACTACTATCAAAATAAGGCTGGAAGTCCTAGCAAGAATATTGAGACAAGAAAATAATATAAAAGGCATCCAAATTGGAAAAGAAATAAAACTATCACTATTTGTAGATTACATGGTGATATACATAGGAAATTCCAAAGACTCGAAGAAAAAAACTAACTATTAGAAGTAATAACTGGATACAGCAAATTAGCACACTATGAAATTAATATACAAAAAAATCTGTTGCATTTCTATATGCAATTAGTGAACTAGCAGAAAGAGAAATAGGGAATACAATTCCATTTACAATCACATCAAAAAAATTAAATACCTTGGTATAAATTCAACCAAGAAGTAAAAGACCTGTACTCTGAGTATTATAAGACATTGTTGAAATAATTAGAGGACACCTGAAATGGAAAGGTATTTTGTGTTTTTGGACTAGAAGAGTTAACATTGTTAAAATGGCTAGATTACCTAGAGCTACATCAGATTCAAAGCAATCCCTATCAAAATCCAAATGGCATTCTCCACAGAAATAGAAACAAAAAATCATGAAGTTTATTTGGAACTACAAAAGACTCCAAATAGCAAAAATGCTCCTGAGAAAAAAGGAACAAACTTTTTTTATGCTCCCAGACTTCAAACTACACTACAAAATGATAGTAATTAAAACAGTGTATTATTAGAATGAAAACAGATGCACAGATAAATTGAACAGAATTGTGGGTTCAGAAATACAGCCACACAAATATGGTCAACTAATACAACAAAAGAGTCAAAATTTTATAACGGTGTAAGGACATCTGTGCAATAAATGTTGTTGAAAATTTTGAACAGCCTCATGCAAAAGAATGAAACTAGATCACTATCTCACACAATACATATAAATTAATTCAAAATGTATTAAACACTTGGATATAAGACCTAACGCCATAAAAAATACATAGGAGAAAACAAAGAACATACACCCCTTGACATCAGCTTTACAGATGTGTTTGGAGAATCAACTCCAATGGGAAGGGAAACAAAAGCAAAAATAAGCAAATGAAACTACATCAAACCAACAAGCTTCTGTACAGTCAAAGAAACTTGCATGAAAACAAAGTTACCCTACTAAATGGCAGACGGTATTTGGACATTATATGTTCACAAAAGGGATAATTTTCAAAATATACAAAGAACTCATAAAACTCAACAATAAAAAATAAACAATGTGATAGAAGCAGAAGTGAATAAACAATTCTACAAAGAAGACATATGGATGACCAATTGGTACATGAAAAGATGCTCATCATCTTTTATTATTAGTGAAATGTAAAACAATGAAATATCCCCTCATACCTAATCTGTAGAAATCACTGATCTCAAAATAGCAATTTCTATCTATTTACAGAAATAGTCAGTTACAGAATGAGTTTATTATTCCCATATGAAAACAAAACTTTTAATTAGTCCAAGAACTCAAGGAGAGATAAAAATGCTAGAGTGTTGGAGAGGACACGGAGAGAAGGGAACATGAACATACTATTGATGGGAATGTAAACTGGAAAGACATTATGGAAAGCAGTATGAAGACTGCTCAAAAAAATTAAAATTAGGATCTCCCTGGTGGCACAACGGGTTAAGGCAGCGCTGTGGAGCTGTCGGTGGCTGCTGCGCGAGTTTGATGCCTGGCCAGGAGATTCCCACATAGCGCAGCAGACCTCTCTTGCTTCGCCCGATACTCCTCTCAACAGCGTATTTTAGTCGATCTGCCTGTTCTGCTCCCCACTCTGTCTCTGGTGAACCCGCTCACCGCCCCACACCTCTGGCCTGCACCCCAGCTTGTATGCATAAATAAGCAAATCTTTAAAAAAAGGTAAAAATAGCATTTCTGGGTATAAACCTAAAAAACATTAATTGCAGAAATATATGCAACCCCATGTGTATTGCAGCACTTGCAATAGCCAAGAACTGGAAACAACCGAAGTGCTAATCATCGATGAATGACTGAAGATGTGGTACACAATCTAATAGTATTCAGCTATAAAAAAGTGAAATCCTGCCATTTGCAACAACATGGATGGACCTAGAGTGTATTATTATTCCTAGTGAAATATTCTCAATAATAGCAAGCACCATATGATTCATTCATAATTGGTATGTAAATAAAATTAACAGATGAACTAATTAAAACAAAAACAATATTTTGTACTATTGACCAATAAGTGATTACCAGGAGGGAAACATATGCAGGTGAGGGGGAAAGTGGGCAAACAGGGACAATGGTATTGTGCAGGATCAAACTGGATTTTTAAAGGTGAACTCCATGTACTATGTAAACACGTTATTTCTTACTGAAACTTAAGTAATGTTACAATACAATGTTGCTTCAAGTTAAATATATATAGATAGATACATCTCTGTCTATCTATCTATCTATCTATCTATATTTTAATTCAGTACCTGCTTCACAACAGTGAATGTGTGAAGGATATCCTGGACAAAACTTATTGCTACTCTAATAGTTCTGCAGTTATTTTCTAATGCTCTTATACAGTTAGGTTCCTTTTGACTGAGGTCCAAGAAACCCATTCTTCTTTACCTTATCTTACATATTTCTGAGTCCAAATATCACCTTCAATGATTTATAAACAGATTCTGAATTTAGAGGGAAAATCAAGGTTTCATTTCCAAATGACAGCAATTAACAGACATTATTTTCTTCAACAAATATTGGGACTAACTAGCGTCTTTTTATCCAAGATGTTGATGCGCCAAATTTCTGTAGAAATCACTGATCTCAAAATAGCCTTTCTATCTATTTACAGAAATATCAGTTACAGAGTTTAATTATTTCTATATGAAAACAAAACTTTTAATCAGTCCAAGAATTCAAGGAGTATGACAAAAATGCTAAAAACAAAAAAAAAAGTGGGCACAATTTAATGGTTCGGTTTTGAAAATTGAGAAGGACTTTTATGAAATAGAAACGGCACATAAAATATTTGAAAAATCAAAGTCTTAGGGTCTAATGGGGTAGAAAATCACCATAGATGGCACTGGCTATGCTCTCAACAGTGCATATTTCCTAGATCTGAGCAGAATGGTCACCCTTAGGCCCAAAACCACATCCTCAGGGACTGTGACTACTTAGAAGTCAAGCAAGAGGTTAAGGCACACAGCAGGCAAATTTCCTGGTACTACACCTTTCCTTTCCTCTAAAGGGGCTAGCAATACCCATTCCACATTAGACTGAGGAATTAAATAAAAATCAAGTTTAAAAGAATAGTACAGGGGGCCTCCCTGGTGGCACAACAGGTTAACCACAGCACTATGAAGCTATCTGCAGCCACTGCAGCATGAGTTCGAGTTTGATCCCCAGCCAAGGAGCTTCTCACATGGCGCAGCTGACCTCTCCTGCCTTGCCCACTGCTCCCCTCAGCAGTGTACTTCAGTCCATCTGCCTGTTCTGCTCCCCACTCTGTCTCTGGTGAATCCTTTCACCACCACACAACTCTGGCCTACACCCCAGCTTGGATGCATAAATAAATAAATCTTTAAAAATAATATTAATAAATAAAACAATAGTACAGAACCTGGCACCAAGTAAATCTTGAATAAATTAGAATTATTGCATTTTAATTTTTGTTATGAAAAAGTCCCATGTTCTCACAATGTTTTCATTTGAGCTAATGTCTTTACTAACTGATTATCCCTCCCCCTGCAATTTTGGGCTCATTTGCCTCACATTCTCTGTTTATATGGAAAGTAGACAAATTATTCTATTTTCAAGGAGAGGAACTAAAACTGAATGTTTTGACACAAGTCTACTTTATGGCCAAATAAAGGACTATCCCAGTACTTAAAATATGTTAACTCTGTGTTTCTAGATAGGACGGTCCTCTCATGGAAAATTTTGGGAACTTGTAGGTGCATTTTGTCTGTCCCAAAGATAGAGTAACACTAGTTACTCTTTAGTGTGAGTCCAAAAATGCCAGACAGTCCAACTCTAAAAAAATTTGTCCCTAATATCTAATCAATTTGGCTTTATATTTTGAATCTGAGATTATATTATTAGATGCTTACAAATTAAAAATTATATGACTTCCTGATATATTGATACTTGAATCATCAAAAAGAATCTCTCTCCAGCTCAAGAGAGGTAGTTCAAGTTAGCTAACCTAACATCGCCTTTATGTAATGTACACATACTATACCAACCCTTTTTCTTTCTTGGTTAAAGTTTAAGTGGTGTGTCTTTTTCATTCATTCCTTTTTTAAAATAAGAAGGTTGATTTATTTATGCATACAAGAACTGGGGTGTAGGCCAGAGGTGTGGGGAGAATAAGAGGGAGGATTCACCAGAGAGTGGGGAGCAGAACGTGCAGATCTACTGATACACTGCTGAGGGGAGCAGTGGGCAAGACAGGAGAGGTCTGCTGTGCCATGGGGGTTAGCTTCATGGCTAGGGATCAAACTCATGTTGCAGTGGCTGGTGATAGCTTGATAGCACTGTGTCTTTAACCCCTGCGCCACCAGTGAGGACCTTTTTCATTCACTGTTTTTCTTTGTACAAAAAAGTATATTTTTTGAATATAGTATACATTTTTTTCCGACCTAAGACAACAGACTATCCTTGGTTAATTAAATTCCATTTATAGTTAAATAACATTTATACCTGGGTGTGAATCTACCATGAATTTTTTAAAATTTGGCCCATTTGTTTTATATTACCTTCTCCACCTCCTTTTTTTACCTTCCATTGTAATTGCTGAGTATTTTTATCATTTCATTTCCCCTCTCTTCTAGATTGTTAACTATGCATTATTTCACTCTGTCCTTGACAGTTATTAGCAGTTAAAGCACGCACCATTTACTTACTACTTTTATCATCCCCAGAGAATTCAGAATTTTACATCACTATGATTCCATTATCCACTTTCTACTTTTTTGTGTCATAGTTATGATGTATTTTAATTCTTCCTATTATAAAACAGTAGTTTAAACAATGTAACTAATTATTTAGATTTACCCATGTACTTATCCTTTCCATTACTTTTCAGCTTTTACTTAAGATTTTTCTTTCAGTAGTGAGTCCAATGGTAGTGGCAGATTCTCTGGGCTTTTATTTGCAAATATCTTTATTTTGCCTTCATATTTTAAAAGACCTATTCCTTGAATATCTAATTCTAGGTTGACATTTACTTCTTTTAGAATTTAAAGGTGTTATTACACTGTCTTCTGGATTCTTATACTTTTGTGGAGAATTCTATCTTGTTGCTAGTCATGTAAAAATAATGAATTTTTTTCTTTTTGACTTCTCTTAATAATTTCTCATCTTTGTTGTTTTTTCCTTTAACAGTTTTGCTAGGATGTACTGAGAGGTGTTGTCTTTGTATTTTATCCTACTTGAGGTACATGGAGTTTTTCAATATGTAGCTCAGTGTCTTTTCTGTTTCTCAGAATTCTCAGCCAGTGTCTTCAAATATTGCATTTGTCACATTCTATTCTCTCTTTTAGAGACTATATCACATGTATGCTAAATCTTTTCCCTGTGTTAGTAACTTCTATTTTTTCTTCTTTTTCCATGTATTTCTCCTAATTTATACTCCAGCTTCACTCCTCCTCTCAGATGTCTAATCTGTTAAACTCAGCTCTAGAATTATGTCTCAGCACTTGAATTTCCATTTTTTTTTGTTTTTTAATAGATTATGATTTTTGAGGAAATTCTCCATCTTATCTATTTTATTTATAGTCATGTGAAAATTATAGTGTTTTGAAATGGGTGTGTCACCTGTAGGTTAATTTTTAACATATTTTTTCTTTTGGTTTGTACTTACTTGGTTATATCTTCTTGATAATAAAATAAATGAATGAAATGACAGATTCTAAAGATAATTTGAGTGTGGTTGATGTCATAATTCCCCAGAAAGGACGGATTTTATTTTCTGGAGTGGTGGGGAATGGGTAGGCAGTTATAAAATGGGGAGATCACCTTAATTCAATCTGAGCTTTAACTGTTTCAAAGCTGTGTTTCAGTCTTGATAACAGCTAGTATGTTTTCATTACCCTATTCCTAGGAGAATAGCCCCTTTGCCATCCCTAGTGGTTTTTTTCCAGTGCTCCTACTCCTTGAGAGATCCTGAAATCCCATTTTTGTCTTTCCACCCTTGTGTGACAGCTTACAGCTCTACTCAGCTTAACCAGTTAGCTGCAGCTATTTGACTTACCAGCTTCTAGGTTCAATGTCACTCATAAATCAGCAAATACTCTGAGGGTGAATTACACACCTCAGTGCCCTTAGCTACTCTCAGGGATCTCAGTGTCTCAATGTCTGATGCCTTGGGAGTTATCAAGTATCTTAAAACCAATGTTTGTTTCTTTTTTCTAGCATTTCTCCATGTACTCAATGGACAGTTTTATGTCAAGGAACTGCCAGAACCAAATTATCAGTGCTGTTGTTTTGGATACTTTTAGTTTCGAAAGCTTCAGATGGACTCATCCTAACTATACCACATCTAATAACAATGTGCCCCAGGGTGCCCCAGATATTCTTCACTGCAGTGTGTCCTTAGCTCAACCTGCTTAGCTCAGTGTACCAAGAGCACTCTTGACTCATCCTTTGAACTGAGGATCAAGATATCAAGTTAGAATGGTGATGTTATAAAGATGTTTCTTTTCAGGGGTTCATTCAAGATCCCATCTTGCAATTTGATATTAAGATTTAACAGTAAATTATACTGTTGAAATATCTCAGGAAATCTAAAAGCTATCAAAAGTTTGTGCTATGTCCGGTTCACAGACTCTTCAGAGCACTTACAAAAATAATGGATTTGTAATTTGAAATTGTATTCTCATCTATTTTTACATGAATTCCTTACACAATAAATGAGACACAAAGAGATTAAGTTTCCTAGCCAGAAGCTAATAAGAGGTAGGAAGGCAATCTATCTTATTTTGTCGGCTTTGTTTTCCACATCACCCAACTTTTCTGTATTTTTTGAAATACAGAAAATGTGTATCAGAAAGAACCCACCATTGTGATAAATCTAAATAAGAGGGCTGTAATGTTTATCTAATGATGGTCACTTCATGAGGCATACCTGTAAAGTGGTCCTCGTCTCACAAGCTCCAGCCTTTGTTCCATTTGTCATTCCTACCAACACTCGTACACTTTTGTAGCTCTGGTGTTATTTCAACAGATAAAAGTGGAAAGTGGTGAAACCCATTCACATTGGGAGCTTCAGTCTCCCAATTTCCAAACATGTTGTAGTTCCCCTATTTGAGCCTTACACTGTCACAGGTGATTTAACTGCTTTTGGTCTTCATTTAAAAATGGCAGTAAACAGCCCAGTGTGGTAATATGAAGCAGCCTGGGTGCTCCCTGCTCCCTTTTAATGTGATTCACTGGGCAGAAGACTTCACCTCACTTCAAGGGTCATATGAATTTAAAAAGGCCTTTTTCTGGAAAATAAGATTTTCTCTCTAAATAAGGAGGCATCTAAATGGCTGAAAACCTTATTTTGGGGCCTCCCTGGTGGTGCAGCTATTAAGTGCTGTGCTGTGGAGCTGTGGGCAGCAGCAAAGAGAGTTCCACACCTGGCTCAGGAGATTCCCACACGGCACAGCAGACCTCTCCTGCCTCGCCGGTTGCTCCCCTCAGCAGTGTATTTCAGTCAATCTGCCTGTTCTGCTCCCCACTCTGTTTCTGGCGAACCCTCTCGCCAACCCACGCCTCTGGCCTGTACCACAGCTTGGATACATAAAATAAATAATTCTTTAAAAAAAAAACTTATTTGGGGCTTCTCAGTCATCTCAACATTCTATCTGTATGAAAGATAATCACAGATATCATTCAGAGGGAATCTCAGGTGTCCTTTCTGCACAAGCAGGGGTTTCTGTCCAACTGTGGTTTCCACAAGTGTGTGCCAATGTGAAAAGATCCTCTTAAGTTCATTTTACACTGTTCTTTGGAAGGGATGTAGAGCATGCCTAGCACTATTCATATCAATTGGCACTTTTATTTTTCAAGATTTTCTCCCTTTTGTTTCTCTGCTCTGTCATTACCTACATGTGATAATTGTTTAGTAACTAAAAATGCTAAAAGCAAAAGATCAAATATATAGTTGAACTCCTAACATTAACCCTTCTAAATCTAGGAACTGTTTTTATCCTCTCCCCAGGCATTGCCATCACATTCAAGAGCTGGGGAAACCAATTCTGTACACTATGGATTCACAGACTTTGTGGGCCAATACTGTCCCTTGAGGCATATAAAAGGGAAAAGATCTTAATAAGTGATTGGTATTTCCATGCTTTTTTTGAGAAAATTTAATTTTCACTTTTATCAAGCTGCCCAATTATAAGGATTAAGGTGGTAACAAGCAGAAAGTTAAATTATGTGCAAAACCCTTTGAAATTAAGTGGTTGTTTGTTGTTGTTTTTTTTTTTGGTTTTTTTTTTTTTTTACTTATTCATAGATATCCCAAGCAAATTCTAATATTTTCTAGAAGAGGACAGAGGCCTCTAAAAATAATTTTTTAAAAGACTATGTATTTCTACAGTGGGAAAAGGCAGTTACATATGGAAAAAATGTCTTAAATACATGTCTTTATATTTAATGTGCTACAATTTAACAAAAGAGATTTGTCAGTTTGTTTCAGTTGTTTCATTATTAAACATCAGTCCATTTAACCTATGAATAAAAAAAGATTTGCTCTTTCACATTATTCCTACAAATCACTTTGAGCATTCCTCTTAAGAAACAACTAAAACTTTTAGGACCAACTCTCAAGTCATAGGACATAAAAAACAACATTTCAAAACAAAATTTCTTTCACCTAATTTCTATTCTGTATTTCACCTCCTTGCTCTCAGTAATAAGCAAGTTTTGTGTAGACATCACACAGTATAAAGGTAGAATATAGTCTGTCTAATTCCCCGAAGATAGTAAGAATGATTATCAAGACTTAAAATTTGATTTTGAAGAATTCTAGAATTTCTATCAGTGAACATTTACTGAATATATTTTCATTATATGATACAAAGTGAAGTGAGGTTTATAGAACAACCAGTAAGTTGATTCTTACCCCAATAGAATTTTACAATTGCAAAGAAACTCAGAGTGACAAAAAAAAAAAACCCAACATTCTGTCTTCTATACATAAGAAAGCTATCTTAAAATTTAAAAATTCTCCAATACCACCATCTTTGTTTCAAAGGACCTGTACACATTTATGCATCTAAAAAGCACACATAAGAAATTTGACAACCATAGTATTTCTTGCATTGCTGAAAATTTATGGTAGAAATAAACCATTTATTTTAATCTATTCTTTATTTTTAATTTTATTCTTAGCTTTGCAATACACAAATAGAAAACGTTGATAAAACAAAATCAGTGGAAATTTTGTGATTTGTTGATTTAGGATATGTACCTTAAGTAGGATTTTTTTTCCATGCTTCAGGTAAAATGGTGAAAGTTATAAAACTAGAAAATCAAACTAAACCATTTTAAATAGTTAAAAATAAAATATTTTCTATCTGAAACACAGAAATTCCAAAGATATGGGCAGCAAATTCACAAGATATCATGTGTTGGTTGTGTTATTCCATTTATGTAAAATTGCTTAAGATATTCTCTAATGTATATAGACTCTGAGTCATATCAAATTTGGGATTGTAGTCATTAAAGTACAAAAATGGCTTTGTATGATGGATGGCTTTGAGATTAATTCTACTTAAACCTATTTTTCTTCATTATTTGAGCAGCATTCAAAGTAGACAAATTACTTTTATCAATAAATTCAAAATATGTATGGTATCTCAAAAATGAAAGTTTTCCTCCTTGGGTTAATACTGTAGTTCCCAACTTGAAACAAGGCTGCCTGAGTAACTCTGACAACCCTGAGTGTTCACCTTCTTACACACCATAACTCTCTAAGATCTTAAGGTCTCTAGGCTATTCCAATCACTGGGGCAGGAAACTGAAATGATCTCCCCTTGAACTCCTTGGTTAGCAGTGCCTATTTGCAGGAGGGCACCAGTTAACTACTGGTATCCTGTCCTTATTCTGCCCAGCTGGTCTTATAATCACCAGACAGTGAGTTCTGTTTTCTATTCATTATGTCTGAAGTGGAACCTGGATATTTGCATTTTTCAACAAGACTATCAGGTGATGGTGAAACATCACAATTTCAGAGCATCTGGATTCAGTGAATATTCTCTGCAATGGAACAGAGCCTTCTGTACCCTACACGTCAGCCTGCCCCATCTTAGCAACCAATGCATGAGCTCAGCACCCTGAGATTAGTCCTCACTGAAGACGTAAATCAGAACCATGTCCACACATTCAGTCTTACAAAACCAGGCCTGACCCTTAAGAGACGGCCCCCTCCCTGGCAGATCTAAGACCATAGATCTCTTGTAAAAACTATTTCAGTTACTCTCTCTAGCTCAGGAAGAACATTCTAGTCAAGAATCCAGGCTTTGGGGTTGACAGACTGCTTTCAAATTCTGGCTTCATCACTAGCCCATTTGACAGCAAGCCTCAGTTACTTTTGCTAATTTTTAAAAAATCAGAATATGGCCTAGTCACATCTACAGCATATAAAACTATAGATATGTTAGAAATGGTTGGTGAGTTAGCAGATTTATCAAATGTCTCTTCAGCATCAGGTAATTATTTGATTTTAATATACTTTTGAAGTTTATTTATGCAAAGGATTATAATGGTAGACTTTTAAATATCAAACCATAGTAGTAATCAGGAATATATTCTACTTGCTCGTATTAAATCCTTTGAAAATCTAGTCACCTTGAATCTGTGGATGCTGTGATTGAGTGTATTGTCAGGAATAGCCCACCTCCTACAGCTGCTTCGGAGCCTTTCTTGGAATGGGCTGAAGCCCAGTTGAAACTGTTTTACAGTTCAACTTCTTTCCCTGACCTAATCTCATCTCACTTTCTTACAGCTATGGTTCCTGAGAGCACTCTCCCAAGTCATTAAAATAGAAATAATATCTATTTCAGATAATTTTTTTAATTATAATTCAAGGATTTTATTGAGACATAACTCTCATACCATAAAATTCACTCATTTGAAGTTTGTAAATCAGTGGTTTTCAGTATATTCACAAGTTATGCAACCATCACCATTATCTAATTTCAGGACATTTTCATCACCCCCAAAAGGATACTCCACCTCTTCCACATCTTTCTTTCTCCTTTCAATCCCTGGTAACCACTAATCTGCTTTTTGTCTGTAGGTTTCCCTACTTGGGATATTTAATATAACTGGAACCATAATTATATGACCTTTCATTTAGCATGTCTTCAAGGTCTAGCTACCTGACAATATGTATCAATATATTTATTCCCTGTTATTACTGAACGATATTCCATTGTATTAATACTTCACTTTTTCCTCTAATTTTATTAATTTGTCAATCATTTACATAATTATATAATTTGGAGAGTTCAACTTTGCACCCTCATATGTGCCTATGCTTCACTCACCAGCCACCAAATCTCCAGTGCCATTGCCCTTTCACTTTCCCTCCCATTCACCACTGCCAACTGTTTTCCCAAAGAATATGAGAAGTTAGAATAATTCTTTCCAGTTTCATCCATGCTGCTGCAAATGGTATGAGCTTATATTTTTGATCACTGAGTAGTATTCCATTGTGTATCTATACCATATCTTCTTGATCCATTCATCTGTTTTGGGACATTTGGGTTGTTTCCATATCAGCTACTGTGACTAGTGCTGCAATCAACATAGGAGTGCAGGAATCCTTTTGAATAGTGTTTTTGTACTTTTTAGATAGGAATGGAATTGCTGGGTCATATGGTAAATCCATTTTCAGTGTTCTGAGGATTCTTCACATTTCCTTCCATAGGGACTGGACTCATATACATTCCCACCCTTGAAATCAGACCCTAGATCTGAGGACCTCAGGAGGGGAGGGGAAGGGGGAGACAGAGAGAATAAAGACAGTTCAGGGGGTGTGGGTGGGGGTGGAAAGTGCAATGGAGGACTGTGGGCACTTTGGTGGTGAGAAAACTCTGGTGACCATATCTGAGAGGAGAAATCCTATACTGCGAAAAAATTAAAAAAAGAATGTTTTAAAAAATAAGCATAAATTTTAAAAAGAATATGAAAACACTAATTTATGCACTCCTATGTTCATAGCAGTATTATTAATGATAGCCAAGTTATGGAACTAATCTAAATGCTCTTCAACAGATGTTTAAATAAAGAAATTCTGGAATATATACTCAATGTACTACTACTCAACTATTAAAAAAAAGGATGAAATATTGTGGTGTGATAACTTACGTTTGTAGAGGTGTTAACTTATACACCTAAAACTTATACAGTGTTGTAATCAATATTACCTCAAAAAACAAAACCTTTTATTAATTGAAAAGATAGAATAGTGCCTTTGGGGACAAAATGGATGGATCTTGAGGTGGTTATGCTAAATAAATCAGAAGGTGAAAGACGATTAATTATCAGATGATTCCACTCATTTATGCAAAGTAACCAAGGCAAATGAACTGTTCAAACACAATGGGAATAATTCTTAGACTCTGAAAAATAGGTCTCATTTTGTGTATCCATTCACCAGTTGATGCATGTTTCCAACTTTAGACCATTATGAAAGGCACTACTGTGAACATTAACGTACGCATTTGTGTATGAACACACATGTTCACTTCTTGTGGGCATAAACTAAGGAGTGGACTATCTGGATTATAAGGTAATTCTGTATTTAGCATTTTGAGGACTATCAAACAATTTTCAAAGTGGCTGCACATTCCCACCAGTATCATAAGAGGTTTCTAATTTCTCCACCTGTGGCCCATATTTTTTGTTGAAGTCATTTTAGTGAATATGAAGCAGTACTGAACTGTCCTTTTGATTTGCATTTCCCTAGTGATTACAGATGTTGAACATCTTTTCATGTGTAATTAAGTACTGTTATCTTTTTCAGGGGAATATCTATTTGGATCATTTGCCCATTTTTAATTAGGTAATTTGTCTTTGTATTACTGAGTTGTAAGTTATTTACATATCTGGACACAAGTTCCTTATAATATATATGTGCAAATACTTTTCTGGTTATCTGTTCTCTTTCTTGTTAGTGCTAAGTGAAACACAATACTTGATACTGATGAAGTCCCATTTAGCTGGTTTTTTTCTTTGGCTCTTTGAGGTTTTGGTACCACTGTCTAATCCAAGGTCATGAAGATTTATTTTCATGTTCTACAGAATTTTGGTGAAAATTAACTGAGATAATGTAAGTAAGTTCTGGACGCATATTAATAGATATCAGCAGAAAGCAGTGATCATAATTAACATTATCACTTAGAAAATTCTTCTGGGTCCTGCCTCCTGCCTTTACCTGGTTACTCTGATTTTCACTCCAGGGCCTCTCTCCTAGATTTTGTTCTTGGTTTGACTGGCTATCTGACTATGATTTCAGACTCTTCCTGATACACTGACTCTGAAAAGCCACCAGACCTTTATGTTCAAGTAAGAGCCCCCTTTGTTTATGTAGATTCTGAACTGCCCAGAAGGGGGCGTCAGACAACTAGAAGAAAATTCCCTGGATAATTCGGCTTTAATGAAGTAGCATCTACCACACCTGCTATGTGGCATATCCATTATGAGTAGAATTAGAATAATTGTGGATGCTGAGTATTAGAAGTATCATCCTGTATTATAAATAAGTCAACTAATTTTCAGGGACGTTTAACCTTCAACATTTCTTAGTTGAATAGTTGATGAACTGAGGTTTGACTTACTAATGAAGCCTGTGGTCTTTCTTTTATGTCGCCAGGTCTCTATTTTACAGGGTAACAAGAAATTGTGAAACAGCATTCGAACTTCCTTTCTTTAGTAGCTCTATAACATTAAAGACCATTAAAAATTTACCAAGAATATGCAAAGAAAATATGTACTGAATGAAAAGAACATTGGGGGAAAAAAATAGAAATCAAGGTCACTGACCTCAAGAACTTGAGATATAATGAGAATGTAAAAAATCAGTAAAATTTCCTGAAGGCAATGATGAAGTAATAATTACTCAATAACAACATTTTTCTCTTCTAAACTGTTTTATGTTTGTTATAGCTAAACTATGGTTTAACATTAAAAGCAACCAAGTAAGCAAACAAAAAACTTGAACCTGACCAACTTCTGTAAGTTACTATGCTTAAATTTGAATATTCACTTAGGGGACAGTTAGCATTACTTTCTCAAAATATTGTTTGGGACCACTTGCCAGTTCTCCTTGCATGCTTATCAAAATGCAGATTCCAGAGATGCTTCCATATTTGCTGACACACAGGTAGCCCCTGGCACACTATACTTCTAAGCAGCTCTCCCCTAAAAGTCAATAAGCAAGCAAGGAAGTTATTTCCTCACCATTGAATCCTACTCTTTGACAAAAGGAAATAGCATCTCTCCCTATATTCTCTCTCAGTACGAGTCTTCAGCATTATCACATTGACGTTTAGAAAGCCAGTAAAATTTATATTGTCCTGCACAGTGATAACACTTCCATAGCAATTATCATGAGCAAAGGCACTCTTCTAAGTCCTTTCCCTATAGAGTAACACACTGAATCCTTACAACAATCCACATTGTTGATACTATTAACTTCAAATCTGTTACACAGATGAAGAAAAAGAGGTCTAAGGCCAAAGTTATGGAGCTTGAAATTGATAATAGCCCAAATTCAAGACCACAGGAAACTTGGCTTCATAGTATAAGTTCCTAAACACCATAATTCTTGAAAAATGAGTTAGAGCAAACTATTGTAAAAAAAATAAAATTATATGTTTATAGATAGGGCACTGTGTGAAGAAATCATGAGTCCCTGTAACAATGAGACACAGAGGTAAAAAAGTATGAAGCTGTTACTGAGCCAAGACTACAGAGGCAGAATGTGTAAAATGTGCTCTTCAATCTTAAAATAAAACTTTTAAAAAATTAATTTTGGGGAGAAATATGTAGGCATTGGGAGCTTAGCCTTTGGTTGTTAACAATTTTTTCTTAATTTGTTGTTTCATTTTTGATATGCTTTTGATATAATTTGCCATATAAAATTTTTATTAATTTTATGTACTTGAATTAATTAACCTTTCATCTATGGCTTTGGATTTTCGGTCATCATTAGAAAGACTATTCCCACTTCAAGGATACAAAGGAATTCAGTATGTTTTTCTGGTGCTTTTAGAAATACTTCTGGAATATGTAATTTTTAAAAATGTATTTTGTATTTATAGTTGATATATAGGTAAAGTACGAAGGAGTTCACTATTTTCATAACAACCGTTATTAAACTTCCTTATTTTGCCCCACTGATATAAGATGCCCTATTATGTATGCATTTTGGATTATTTCTGGACTTATTTTTGTCCCTTAGGGAACCATACTTCTGATTTGTGAGTTGGCCAGAGGCTTTTTTTTTTTTTTGCCTTTGTTCTCTAATATTGTTTTAGTCCCAGAGATAAATTTATGGCTTGTTTAATGTACCATATTATTGCCAACATCCCTCATTGTCCTGGAGACAGAAGTAACAACAGTGGTTTTACAGTAATGGCTTCAGAAGCAAACAGGTCTAGAGAAACCCTGTCTGTTGGTACAGTCATCTGATCAGATTTTCAAAATCATACCATTCTGTTCATTCAACTCTGCAGGTGCCCTTTGGAAAATAGCAGCCATGATGACTGAGATTAGATTCATTTTCTGCAGTCTAAAAGACAAAGTGTATTGCCTTTGTTCACTCACAGGCATTATTTGAAAGTGCACGATCAAAATCAAGCGTTCCAATTTTCCAGACTCCATGTGTGGTGAGACCTTATTCTATTTCCAGGATCTGCCCATATTCTCCAGAAATCAGGGAAAATGCAGCATGACTCAGGAGTAGGGTGACAATGTCACAGGGTCTACTCCAACCAAGTGACTTTTCATATTACAAAGCTGCTACAGAATCCACTCCATAATCCAGTCCTTTAAACTTCTACAAGTCCTGTTTGAATGGGATAGACTTTCTGAGAGTTTTGGAACGGCAGATTCCTAGTCTCAGGTTACCAGCACACAGTGGGATAAGGCAGTGGGAGGGCTGGGCCTCAAGCCCTGCATTTGATTTGGCCAGTGCTGTTGGCTCAATCCCTGGCCTATGGTAAGCGCCAATAACCCCAGTTGAAATGTGTGTGTGCTCTCTAGACGTTAACAGCTGGGAGGAAGGAGGTCAGTCACAAATTAAATTAGGAGGTGTAAAATGCTGTGGGAAGAAAAACAAACCAAGATGGCAAAAACAGGTGCCAAAAGGCATTTGTTCACAACTCCATCACAAATTCATTTCTTTGTGTATGATTAGCAGCTAAGCTGCATTAGGGGAAATTTCATGCTTCTTTGACCTTTTGCTGTCCCAAAAAGAAAAAGAAATAACACCTGTTGCTGAAAGATTTTCCAAGAGTAGTAGCAAGCACTGTTCCTTAGCAATCTCAAGTGCTCAACTATTCCACACTGTGTACAGATTTAAAGAGCACGTCATTTAGAAACCAACCTCTTCAGGGGTTAGCTGAATAGAGCAACTGTCCTTTTATTGCCATTTCCCAACTTTGTCAGGTTATCTACTTAAACCTGAGCATTTTTATTAGGAAGCTGTGCCACAATAGTACTGATTATAGACTAAGCATCTCTAAAGTGCCCTGGATGATTCATGAATTCTAAGAAGCAGAACAAAAGGGCAGCATTATAGTCAACAGCCACAAAATCCCAGTGCACAACGAGATTTGTCATCATTCTTCAGGAAAATATTAGGGCAAAAGTTGCCACTGGTGACCATTCTCTGGCTGGGGGACCCACATATGCCTTGAATTCCTCCTGAACAGTTCCAGGAGGCAGTTTCTGTTCCTTCACAAGGTTTTCTTAGCTACCCTTTAGACTTCAGTCTTTTCTTCCCGCCAGCTCTGGCTCACTGTGTTGATTAGTGGCTATAGAAGTTACTACCAAGGCTGCTGAGGCCCTTATTATCACATTTCTGTGTCCAGATTACAAAACTAAACTCCATGCTGAGGGACTATCACCCAAGTCCCTGGCATCTAGAGATTTCAGGGTCTTGGCTTAATTTTTGACCTGATCTTTCATTAGGCCTTCATCTACAGACTCAAAGTGGAAACAGGACTTGCGGACTATTACATAAGAGGAGGCAACTTACTCTTTCCTCGATGGCCTATCCTACTTGAACCTGATGCTCTAAGAGAAGTTCTAGGAACCCTCTTCTATCTCACAAGTCTTCTCAGTCCTTCAGGCCAATGCAGCCCTAGTCATCCTGCTTCACCCATCCAAGAGGCATGTCTGAACTCCAGGACAAACTTATGTGAATCTTCTGTTAGGAGATTAAAAGCAGTATTGATATAAAACAACTTCCAAAATTTTTATTTCTTTTTGAAACTGGCACTAAATCTATAATTCCTGAGTGTTGAACAATAGCTTTATTTCTGGTAAATAGTTGGAGTCATGTGAATTTTCTTCCAAATCACTGTAAAGGAACAAGAACTGACTCAAAGGAAATGGCTTGCATCCATGATTATCACATCAGTGAAATAGGCCCACAAGTTAATATGCATTATTAATAAATTTTTGCATTTCATATGTCCAGTCCCATTTCGAAGGAGCCATAATATCCAGAGTTAGATATTCTGGGCTCCTCAATCCATGAACTGGTCACTTCACATGCTTATATCTCATACTTGTCCTGGAAATTTGTTGTCACTGTGATATGATTTAGTCTCTTTGCTTTCAAGCTTATCTTTCTACTCAGTGGCATGCACCTCACTATTCAGAGGCAAGTATGAAAGCAACTTAGAGTTTGCACAGAATTAGGCACGGAATGTAAAAGTACATGGTTATATTTTGTTAATTGCAAATTGGATCTTGGTAAATTAACCTCCATGACTACGGCTCAATAGAAATAAATCAAATGACTCCATAAGGTGAAGGTTCCATCATTGCACCCTTCACAGGATCAAGACCAGAGGTTGGGTTCTAAGTACCAGAGAGCAGAGAGACTTGAAGAATAGAATCTTTTTTTCTCTTTAGCACTTACTATTTTCTGCTGCCCTATTCACATATAAGAATCCCCCAAAGTAATTTAAAAGTTCAACAGTCATTTGAGATATAGAAATGGCTCCACAAAGGGGTGTGAGGATATCATCTAGAAAGTTTAACTCCTAACAGGTGAAATGTTTCACAAAATCAAACAAACAAAACCAACTGCAGCTCACAAGAAAATAACTCCCAAAGGAATGATTTTTAAAAATGGACCAGGGCTCAAGGCTCTGCTGGGCCTCAGGGCCATCAGATCTGTGCTGGCCAATAGTTCACAGGTGCCCAAAATTAGCTCTGTTTTTCAGAGAGGTTGGTACTACCAGATTGTCCTGTTGAAGTAAGAATTCATCTTGGTTACATTGGTGAACTATACTCTTTGTTACATGATTCCAAGTAATTTCCCTATGACTCCCAAGTATTTGCAGGATTTTGGAAAACCCTCTGCCCCCTTTTGAAATGCTGTCCTGAATATTGTTTTTTCTTTCTAACTACTTAGGTAATTTTATTTTACCAAGCTTATCATCCAGATGGCCTTCATTTCCTTTAGAAGACATTTTCTTTACAGTCTTAGGGGTTCTTGATACAGCAATTATATGTTGTTCAAGCATTTGAATTCAGGAATGAACATAGCTTAGGCTCAAGCTGGCCTCTGCCAGTGATTTTGTCAGTGATCAGTCATTTAGCCATTGGGTTACAGAACCACTCCTTCCGTCCAAGTCCCTTTCTTTTTGTTTCCCTCACTGCGTATCACCTCATTCTGAAACAGTGTAAATCAATTACAAATAGGAGCTATACTCTAAAAGGGACAAGGTCTCACTATAGTTAATAAAGGATTATCTTTCCCCACAATTACTCTTCAACAGAGGGGATTAGGATTAATTAGTTCCTTAAAAACTGTTTTTTATGTACCAACTTCAGACAACTGCAGTTTGGTAGGATGTGTGATCGTAGGGTAAATGAGAATTATCAGGTTTTTTCCACCCTCCCCTCAAGGATAGACCTCTGCAGGCCTACACGCATGCCTGATGGCGGGCACCTGCAGTAGGGTGTGGGCATGTGTGAGTGGGTGCACCTGGGCCAGAGAATGGGCTTATAAGCAGAGGAAAAAGCAGCAGCAGCGGTGGTGGTGGTGGCGGCGGTAGCGGTGGCGGCGGTGGCGGTGACGACAAACAGAGCTTGTAGCAGAGGACTGTTCGGGGTGCAGCAGAGGCCACGAGATGCCACCAGAGAGCTCAAGAGAGTGAAGATTTGCCAATTTGCCAGGGGCTGGGAAGCCTGCCAGCCTTCCGGCCCCCTGGCTCCCCCCACCCCATGACACACATGGGAGGCTGGCCATCTACCAGAAATCTTGCCTGGGATGCCCTATCGAGAGAATCATTTGTAGGACTATTAAAAAGCTTATCCAGGGGATTGCAAGTGGAATCCCAGAATTTAACAGAAGAAATATATGAAGATAATTTTTTCAAAAAGGAATAAATAAAACCATAGATCCAACTTCAGATCCAAGCAAGACGAAAACAACATACTTGTGCACAGACACACACGTGTTGCACATACAAAGACACATCATAATCAAACTGCTGTGAAGATCATCTTGATGGCAGCTAGGCAAAAAAGATGCAGTCTATATAAGGGAAAAAGAAAGGAATTACATCAGACGTGTTATCCGTGTCTGATGGATGTCTCTTCTCATCCAAGACAGACAATGGACTTACATATTTTAAAAATCAAGTGACTCCACCCACAATATGGTGGAGTAGAGAGGTCTAACAGATATTTTCTCTAAATGCAACTATAGAATAACTAAATTTTGTTCTCAGAAAGTTTCACCAGTTCATCACCAGTGAAAGGGAACTAAAATATAAATATCTTGCTCCTAGGTGACATGTTGTGGGGAGTGTGTAAGGGAGTTGTGGCCAGGGCACAACAGACAGGAAGTAGCTGGACACAAGATGGAAAAGCTGAAAGAGAAGAATACAAGTCCAGAGACCTACAGAACAATTACAGAAGAGAGCAGAAACAATTTTGGAAGAGGGATTTTTTTAAAAAATTCAATTAAGTCTTGGAAGGGCAAGCAAACAGAGAAAGGCAGGTGCAGGAACTTAGAAAAGAGATGTGGCGGGGGGGGGGGGGGGAGTTCTTCACTAAAGAGATTGAAGATATAAAACAAATGCAAAAAGAGACACCAAATTAAATGAGGACAAATACAGAAAGTATATTAAACAGACTTAAACTGACAGAAGAAAGAATTTTGAAAAATGAAGACACAAATGTATAAATACCCAAACAAAAATACAGAAAAAAATAAGATTTAGATATGACTGTATAATAAAGAAAGTCTCTTTAACAAATGGAGCTAGGAAACTGCCACATGCAAAAGAACAAAACTAATCATTACTTAACTCCATCACAAAAATGAATTCAAAATGGAATAAAGGTCAGAAACCATAAAATACTTAAATGGAAAGCTAGAGAACACACATTTGGACATCAACCAGAGAAGTGGAGATACAACTCCTATGGCAAGGGAGACAAATGAAACTATATCAAAGTAAAAAAAATTTTTCATAGCAGTAGATACCACCACAAAAACAAAACTACAACCTATAGACTGGAGAAGATATTGGCATATCACACTCCAACAAAGGGTAAATTTCCAAAATATATAAAGAACTCATACAATTCAGTAACATAAAACAATCCATCAAAAAATGGGCAAAAGATCTAAATAGACACTTGTCGTAAGAAGATATACAGAAGGCCGATGAAAAATTGTTTAACATCACTTACATAAAATGACCTATATTAAAAAGATGGAAAACAACAAATGCTGGGAAGGATGTGGAGAAAAGGAACAGTTAACCACTGTTGGAGGGAATGTAATTTGGTGTAGTCTGTGGAAAAATGTACGGCGATTCCTCAAAAAACAAAAAATAGAGATACCACATTTCTATGTATTTAACCAAAGAATATGAAAACACTAATGCTAAAAGATCTATGTACTCCTATGTTCATAGCAGCATTATTAACAAGTCATAAATGTCCACTGACAGATGATGAGATAAGGAAATTGTGACATTTATACTCAATGGAATATGGCTCATATATTCAAAAAGATGAAATAGTACTCTTGTTAAGGACAAAATGGATGGATCTTGAGGTAATTATACTAAATAAGTCAGAAAGTAGTCACAAGACAATTACCAAACAATTTCCCTCATTTGTGAAATACAAACAACTAAAGAAAACAAACTGGCAAAACAAAAAGAGTAACTCTTAAGCTCTGAAAAACATACTGGTTACCAGGGGATGGAATGGGAGGGAGGAGGTAATGGAATCGGGAGGTAACACAGATGTGGCACTGAAGAGCTGGCAGAGAGTGAGTGTGGCACATACATGTATTGAGGTGTGAAGTGGCAAATCAAAACTTAAGAAAAATTCAAGACTTAATTTTTGTCAGTTTTAGAATTACAGATTAAGAAGATAGTGCACAGAATTTCCTATACCTACCCCATCCCAATCTTTACCCTTTAATTCCAAACAGCATTCCCTATTATTAAGTTTTGTATTAGCATTGCACACTTGTTACAATTACTACAATATAATAATTAAGTAATTTAGTTATAATTACATAAATTACATTAGCTATTATTATTTACATTAGTTACTATAGCTACATAGCTTGTATTAGGTTTACTGCTTATATTGTTCTGTGGGTTCTGAGACATACTTAATAACATGTACCCAGAAATAGTTTTATAAAGAAGTTTCCTCACCCTAAACATCCCCTTTGTTTCACCTATTCATCTTCCCTCCCTCCTTCCAATTCCTTGGCAACAATTGATCTTTTTACAGTGATTGTGTGGAAATTTTAAAATACTGGGGTAGAAAGAAAACACACAGTCAAGCCAGAATTCTAAGCACACTGAAAACATTGATCAAAAATAAAAATGAAATAAAGACCTGTAGGTAACAAAAAAGACAGAGAACTCAACAGCAGCAGAATTGCACCACCAGGAACATTAAATTCAAAAATTTCAGGCAAAAATATATTACTAGATGGAAACATGGATGTGCACAAAGGGATAAATTACACTGAAATGGTAAAAATAAATATAAAAGATACTTTTTCTTGTTTTAATCACTTTAAGAGATTAAGAGATTTTGTTGACCACCAGCAAAAAGTGAGCAGTTGGCAATAGGGCTTGTAATGTATACAAAAATAAATTATGCAATAAAATATAAAGGAGACAGTAGTTGGAAATATATTGCTGACAACAGTTAAACCATACATAAAGCACTATATTAGGTTAGTTTTGATAGTTCCCTAGATGAATTATTAATTTTTCAGAGGTAAAGCTAAGTTATTAGGAAAAATTAAAGAGATCATAAAAAAAAATCAGTACAAAAGAAGAGGAAATGGGGAACAATGAAAAATGGGAAGAAAACAATTAGCATAATGGTAAATTTAAATTCAACCATATTAATAATTAAAGTAAATATAAATCATGTAAATATCCAAATTAAAAGGCAGAGATTAAAAAAAATCCACAACAACAAAAAGCAGTCAACTATGTCAACAAGAAACCCCTTAATATAGATTCAACCCACCACAACTCATGGACTAAATAAGGCCTGCAATATGTTTTTGTGAGGCCTTTATTAATCATACAAAGTAGACATCAGAACAAAGAATATTAGCACAGATAAAGAAATAATAAGCAATGGTAAATGGGTCAATTTATCATATAGACATAAATATCTTAAATATGGACAAACAAATCTTCAAAACCATCAACCAAAATCTGATATAACTAAAAGGAAACATAAATACAATCACAATTGTTAACTACAGAGTTCAATATTTTTTTGGTAACTGAAAAAGACATCAGAAAAAAACTGGCAAAGACATAGGCTCAAACACCATGATCTATAAATCTGACCTAACTAACAGTCATTAAACACTCTGCCCAAACTGGGCCTCCCCGGTGGCGCAGTGGTTAAGCGCTGTGCTTTGGAACTGTCGGCAGCAGCGACGCGAGTTCGACGCCCAGCCGGGGAGAATCCCACATGGCACGGCAGACCTCTCCTGCCTTGCCCGCTGCTCCCCTCAGCAGTGTATTTCTGATCTGCCTGTTCTGCTACCCGCTCTGTCTCTGGTGAACCCTCTCACCG
>PVIJ01003098.1:0-33485 GCA_004024925.1 Scalopus aquaticus | reverse complement strand
TAAATAAATAAATAAAACAATATATTTAAAAAAAAAAAAAAAAACCACTCTGCCCAAACACCAGTACATACTTCTTTTTCAGGTGTACATGAAAGTGTCACGAAGATATTCTGGACAGCTAAGAAAATACCTCAACAAATCTGAAAGTAAATTATATTCTCTAGCCAAAATGGAATTAAACTAGAAATCAACAGTAGATAATGGAAAATTTAAAAAAAAAAAGTGTTTAGAAACTAGAGTTTTAAATAACCCATAGGACAAAAAAAGAAATTAATTAAAAACAATTCCAAATTTGTGGAATGCAGTTAAAGAATTGTTAGAGGGAAATTAACAGTACTAAGTGATTATATAAGAAAACAGTCAAGACCTCAAATCAATAATCTAAGCTTCAGTAGCAAACATATTAAAAACAATATGGTAATGGCACACACAAAAAAGATACATGGACAAGTGGAACAGAATCAAATGCTCATAAATAAATCCACATACATACCAACATCAGATCTAAGATGAAGAAGCTATGACCATAAAATGGGGAAAAGAGTCTCTTTAATAAATGGTGCTGGGAATAATGATATCACAATGGTGATATCACTCCATATCAGTAATAAAGATATTCTTGGTGACTTAAACGCTATAGCAAGGAAATTAAAAACAACAAAAAAAATAAGTTTACTTCCAGTTAAAAAGCTTCCATACAGCAAAAGAATTTACAGGATGATTAAATGGACACCCCATTGATGGGAGAAAATATTTATATAATATATAACTAATAAGGGGTTAGCATTAAGCTAGATAAAACTCACAATTCAGCAATAAAAAAACTAAATAATCCATTAACAAATGATTAGCAGATATTAACTGACAATTCACCAAAGGGGACATCCAGAAGTCATAAGACATAAAAAATGTCCCTTTTAATAAGAGAAATGTAGAGCAAAACCATAATGAAATACTATCTCATATGTGTGAGAATGGCACATATCAAAAAAATAAAAATAAAATCAACAAGTAATGGGGAGGATGTAAAGAAAAAGAAACTTTATCACAACATTGGTGGGAACATGAACTAGTGAAACCATTATAAAAACAAACTGAATTTACCTTTAAAAACTAAAAATGGAAATACATACTGTAATGACCAAGTCACATCATTCACTTTGTGATCTCTAGCATCAGAGGAATAAATCCTTTTTCACAGAATCAGAAAATTTTCTTTAATTCAAGTCTTCACAACTTCAGCACTACTGACATTTTTGAGCAAATGGTTCTTTGTAGTGGGGTGCTAGATGTTTAGCAGCATCCTTGGCCTCTGCTCATTTAGATGCTGATAGCAACTTCTGAAATTTCAACATTCAAAATGTGTGCAGACATTCCATGAAGAATAAACTCACCCCTTGTTAAAAACCAGTAATTTTGTTAAACACATTTTTAACATTTTCGTAATCTTAAATGTTCTGTGAAGATAACTGCGACTTACTTGATCCATTTAAATTGGAATAGGACATTTATGAAATTCAAATTAGGTTTTCCTAAGGAAAACATATCCAAGTTTTGTATAAATTCCTTTAAGAATAATAGTATTTTTCATATTAGGGCAAAGACATTTAGTTATTTCAAAACCAAATTATTAATTTTGCCTAATTAGTACAAGTATTCACTTTGTTTAGTAATAGTGATTTTTTTCTACATTCACATACCAAATTACTAAAACAAGGTCTCAGCATTTTTCTTATGACATATGCCTTTATTTCTAATTCTGTGTAATAGTAATTAAAGTTATTAATTAATTTATTTTTAAAAAAGATTTATTTATTTATGCATCCAAGCTGGGGTACAGGCCAGAGGGGTGGGCGGCGAGAGGGTTCACCAGAGCCAGAGTGGGGAGCAGAACAGGCAGATCGGAAATACACTGCTGAGGGGAGCAGCGGGCGAGGCAGGAGAGGTCTGCCAAGTCATGTGGGATTCTCCCCACCCTGGGCCGTTGAACTTGCTTTGCTGCTTTACCACTGTGCCACCAAGGAGGCCCTAAAGTCATTAATTTAAAAAATGGCTAACTTTTTATCCACCTCCTTCAGCAAGGTCTTTTTTCCTTAAAGAGCCAGCAAACATACCCACTAGACTCTTTTACACTTTCTGAAAATCATTTGGTTCTTTTATTTTAAATTTACACAAGTTCTATCATCTATGCAGTAAGAGTTCCATTAAGAGAACAGCTATTGCATGTAGATAGGAAATATATCTACAAACATATTTAGAAAATATTTCATGTTTTTGCAATAAAAGAATTTTATCCAACTTTTGAGCAAGTATAGAAACTCCTGAGAAATTTAGTGTTGAATTTCTTCCTGTTTTAGTATGTGTATATAGTCATGTTTGTTTTTAATACAAAGGTATATTTTCATAATTTTATTTGGTTCATTGTGGATTTTTCAGTTTCTTAAGAAATGAAAAACAAATATCAGGCTGCCTCAGCTTTCTCCAGGTTGCTTAAAAATGAAGCTCCCAACAAGCAAGACGTAATCTTTCCTATTACAGTGCCCTGCCATCAAGCACACAAACTCACTGATACACTTGTCACAAAAACCAAGGAAAATTCTTAAGTCTCAAGTCTTTAAAACCAATGAAATTAATTTCAATTTTTTCTTGAATCTTTGTTTGCACTGTCTCTTATTTGATGGCTAATCTGCATTTTTTAATTAAATATTCCCAAGTAGTGCATATAGATGATCAATTTTTGCGCATTTCTGGAAGTTGAGTGACTGTAAAGTAGGTGGTTGTCAGCTGAAACACAGACTTACAGACGTTTGTGAAAGGTTAATTTCTTTTCACAAAGAGAGAAAAGGTTTTTTTTATGTTTTCTGTTGGCACACACAAAGACTAGCAGGTTTACTTCTACAACTTCGTCTATGAATTAAAAATAAAGAACAAAACTCACCCATTTTTCGGCTAAATGGAAGTCATCAGATGGGAGTGATCAGTTTTCTTCCGCGCTCTCGCTACAGGCGTCTGCAATGGACACCAGAGGGCTGGCAGGCGTGCATAAGGGCGGCACCTGAGGCGTGGTGTAGGAGTGCATAATCGGCACACCTGAGCCAAGAGAGCCGCAGCATATAAAGACAGCGGCAAAGGACCAGGTGGCAGAGGGCCTTGCAGTGGGGCGCAGTAAAGACCAGCTAAGCGGCCACAAGAGAACCCCAGAGAAGCCCAGAGAATGAAGATTCGCCAGGGGCTAGGAGGCCTGCAGCCTCCCTGCCTGCCCTGCATCTGGTTGCCTCACTACAAATGGTGTAGAACAAGCTTTAAAAGCCTGAAAAAGCCACTGAGAGCTCCAGATTCCTCCTTTACCCTCCTGCCTGAATCAATAGAGAGCGGGCCCTGTGCCTCGCTGGCCCTTCAAATTTGTTGTAGCAGCTTTGGAAGGAGGGAGGTCAGAGACAAAAGAAAGCAAGGGGCTGCTTTCTTTCTATCAGGAACAAAATCTTTTTTCAATTTTTAAAAAATTTATGCTATTCAAGAGAGACAACACAAAACGATTCTATTGCTGGCATGAGAAACACTGTAATTGGTGTAGGCTGCAACACAAACACCCTCTTAATCCCAGGTGAGCTTAGTTACTGGCCTGACTGAACCTCGATCTATCTGAAATGCCAGCATATATAAAAGTCCTTAAAACAGACCCTCCAAAATGGCTGCTTGATAGAATTAGAAGGTCTAGCCTCAAAAATCAGCTTCCAAACATTGCTTCTACTTATTGAGAAATAGAATAGCTGTTCACTAATTTCAAGACTGAGGGGGTGGGGGTAAAAAGATTTAAAAAAAAAAAGTGAGGAAGATTTCTAATTCTTGAATGAGGTTCATCCTTGGAGTCAAAGTGAATGCTGACGGCAAGTCACCTGGGTATTCTATTGGAATGTCTACCCATCAAAAACTCAGATATAAGGATGTTTAGAAAAGAGATTAATTTACAAAGAAGATCATAAGGGAATTTCAAGCTCTAGAAGGACTAGTTCACAAAATAAAAAGGCCAAGAGTTATTTTATTTTTTAGAATAAATTATATAAAAACAAACTATCCAACAGTAATCCATGTTACTTAGTTAATGATCTGGTCCCAGGAGTAAAATAGCAGTTTTCTTACATAATCATTCATCCCACACCTCTTTCCAGAAAAACACTGTTTTCTTTATCTCAAGTTGGGACAAAGATCTCAATTATCAGATGCTTACCAAAGAAAGACAAGGTAAAACATTTTATTTTCTTCACCCCAGTCTCCTCCTCCTAAGAATTAGGCATTGAAATTCTCTATATAGGGTAAGCCACAAATTTATTAGGTGTTGCTTTATAAAAAGACACAGATACCCAGAACTGAAGTTTTCAGTCCCTAGTACGTCTTGTTTTTATGACTGAGAGCATAATCAGTATTTCTCAACATCTGAAAATTTTGCCTCCAGACATCATTTGACAACATCTGAAACATTATTGGTTGTCAAAACAGTGGGATTATTACCTGAAATATCTAATGGGTAGAGTCTAGAGATGCTGCTGACATCCTATCATGCCCAGGACAGCTCCCACAACCAAGAATTACCGAGCGCAAAACATCAATAGCACTACTGTGAAACTGACAGGCTGTAGAGTGAGACCACCTGGGTTCTGGTTTCAGCTTGATCACTAAGTATCAAACTTTGGATAATTGGGTCAATCACTCTAGGCTGGATTTTTCCCTTCTACAAACTGGAGAAGATAATACTATTTATACCTTATAAGGTTGTTGCAATTAGTAAGTGCTCTATGTCTGCTATGAGAATCTTTAGTGGAAATATACAAACCTGTTCCTCCAGCTTTTTGATTATGCGCTATTTTCTTTAAATATATATTTATAAATGATATGTCAGTATCAATTTCACTTAAATCTTTTTGTCCTTTCATCTAATTTAAATTCTCTTTGCTACACTTCCACCTCTAGGGATAGAGACCTGTACCAATGATAAAATGTACTGACCTTAAGTGAAACTCAACAGCTTCTATTAGCCCTTTCTTTGAATCAAGGTATATACAAATATAGTTGTGCAGAAAAGTTAAACAGCAGGTCTGACTGCTGTCCTCTGAAAGGCATGCTCACTACGCATGTCTCTGGCAGGGTTGCAGTGATCACATCTAACCTCTGAGAATCTGTGAATACAGGTCCAAGAAGACTGAAAGTATCAGTCACTGCTGAGTACTGAATCTTCTACCTTTAGAACTGAAGCATCTAAAATATTAGGCATACTATAAATGAAGCGAGAGTAAATAAAATTTGTTAATAGATTACTTATTAGAGATGGTTCTCTTACGGAAAAATTATAATTTTATATGATAGGAAAGTGTAATGGTACCATAACATTGTAATGGTAATTTACCCCATAAAAAAGAAAAACAAAAGTCAGTGAGTGTTATATTAGTAATCACTCATTAGTTTATCAATCAACTGGAATTTGAATTGCTTGATTGCTAAAATAAAATACAGAAAATAAGACCCCTCAGAAAGCATTTAAGTAATAAAAATGCATCACCACTACATAAATTCAACAAAAAAGATTTGTTAATATTTTATTAGTATTTTCTAATAGACAGAACATAACACAAACCAAATAAACTTTTTAATCTTTTCAGTTCAATAAAAATAGCTGACATTCTGATTGTTGTTCCTTCTTTTGTAGAGGAGGAAAGTACTTATAGAACAACTAGGCACACAGTTGACACTGTACAATAATATGCACAAGTTACCTTTTAACAATTATAATTCTAAGATGTGCTCTTTATATTTTTCCCTTGTAATACAGGAGTCATGCTCCTATAAGCAAAATTTACTAATAAAAGAATTTTACAAGGAGTGAAAAAAAAGACTTTTAAAACAAGTCCTTAAATAAAAAGATGCAGCAACAACGGAATGTAAGTTGTTGGGTTAAGAAGACAGTTTAAACTAGATTTCAAAACATTAAAAATTTATTTATTTTACAATTACTCAAATACACATGCGTAAAATGAAAATATTGCACAAAATTAAAAGTTTAGATTGTGAAATTTATATTGTTCTTAACTTTTTAAAAATTGGTACACTTTCTGGTAGCACTTAACTGTGTGATTTTTCCCAAACACCAGCAGTACAAACTTAAAATGAGTGAACTAAAATATTCAAGAAAGTTTTTCATGTTTCTTTAAAAAAAAATTAAGGCTAAACAAGTGCATCCATTGGTCAATGGCACAATTATTTTCAGCAACTATTCAGACTCCCTAAATGTAGGAAATGCTCATCTAGGTGTATATTGAAAGCATACAATCAATTCTTTTAGGTGAATGAACTGTTAAGTTAGTAGTGATGGTTTCTAAATAGCTCATGTTACCTGAAAAACCAGAAAACCCAAACAAAAAAAATGATTAATTTAGAAAGTTCTTGCCTAAAGGCACCACTGACTTAAAAACACATTCAAAAATCAAATATCTGAAGACATAAAGCCTTTTCATGTATATATTCATATATGCAATAAATGCATTAAGTATAATAACTTTATTAAACATAGTACACTGTACTTGACTCACGGGTTAAATATTTTACACACAGCTTGACCAAGTCATTCAAAAAGTATCTCTGATTTTAGCATGACCACGGCTCTCTCTGATGTAAAACATAGATGTGCATAAAGAAGATGCACAACCGTTTACACAGACTGCCATTCGACATTTGTTTTTGAAATATAAACTCTTTTAAACAAAGATTATTAAAAACCCATTTACTCAAATAGTTTTTGGTATGATTGCAGTTATCTTGCAGGGCTCTGTTATGAAAATTTGCAATCTGGCATGACCGTTGTTTCCCTGGTTGATAACCAGCATTCCTCAAGTTCTCCAGAAATGCTTTTCACACATGTACATGCTAGACTCTTACATGAATTCTTCTGTATAATCTTACAATTATTCATGTCAAAAATATACTTGAAATGGGCAAGGGTCTATCTGAAAGTGATTGCACTTATGGCCGAGCTGATACTTCCTATACACGTTTCACATATTGTCAGTTTTAAAGCCTGGGGCACTGGAAGGGGCCAGGGCAGGGAGACACACTAAGAAGAAATAACTTCTTCCATCAGAGTGAAGAAGGATCTTTTCTCATTTGCAAACTGCAATGACAGGGATTTCATTCATGTAATTTTGAAGACATGCAACACATGCTCAATATATGCATACTATAAGTATGCACACTAGCATTATTAATAAATATGATTATTACAAAGTTTTAAAGGAAGGCTTTATTCTGCTATTAGGCTTCACTTTGTAAGTAGGATCTCAGTGAAAACAAGACAAATATATCTTGTTCCAATCTTAAAGCTCCCAAATAACTGGGATACCAATTCTGTCCCTTTGTCTTAAGCACCCGGACGTTCTTTTAATACCAGGATCTTGGCTCAGTGGTCTGAAAAGTAGCTTCACTATTTTAAGGTTTTAGTGTTAAATATTTTTAAAACAAAAAACACTGACACACCCAAACCCTTAGTCAGTAGAAGTATTTAAAACTATGCAGAAATTCTGCATACAAGGAATATGAAGTATTCTAAGATGGACAAATGGAGAATGAGAAACCTATAGGAAATGCAGAGTCTCCAAAATTGGAAAAGGTATTTTGTTGGTAGTGGTATAAAATTATTTTAGGGACTTAAACATATACACTGAGGGGTTTTGCCAACTTGTTTTATTTAGTAGAATTTTACATTATGCAAAATATAAATAAAAGCATATTTTAAAAAATATTATAGTTCTGTTTTCATTATTTTCACATATATACACTAATAGATTCAGGGATCTGTATTTCTACATATGACTAATAAGCTCTTTTAATTCATTGATTTGCTATTTTTGCAATTACCTAAGGTATGTCTAGATCACACAATTTAAAATTATCAAATGGTAACTTTTAATATTTTTTTTATTTCCATGTTTTTAGGACAGAATGTATTTGGCAGTTCTTTCAACAAATTGTACCCCTTACTGTATAATCAGTAATCTCTTAAAGATAAAGAAAACTGGAATAATTTTGAAACTTAAATGAGAGCCACCACATGCTTCTTTTTGCACACAGAATGCCAAAAGAAAACTTATGATTGAGTACCAAAGAGCAAAATAGAGCCCTTAAAGCACATGTGAATCAATTAAAATTTGTTTTATACCATTGAATAACAAATCCAATCAAATTCTATTTTTGATTGGTTCTATTTTATACTGTTTTATGTCACAAAACTATAATCCAGGTATACGTTTACTTTATATTTTAATGGCAATCTGTCACTTTCCCCAAACAGCTGTTGCAAAGATCATTCATTGGCTAAACCACACTGTATCAAAATTCTGATAAAGACCTATAAAATCATTATGCAAAACAATCTCTCTCAATCATACAATTGCAGTCTCCCATTGCTAAGCAAATTAGCCAAGTTTTCTGTGAACCATTGTTTTGTGCTTTCCTTAGCTCTCATATATACACTCTGGCACTTTGTCATCGCTGGAGAATGCTGTTTAGTTTGAAATGGAAGAGACTGATGTCATTCTTGCTTGAGATGAGGGCAGTATCCTCTCAATGTTGCAAAAAAATGCACCAAATCATTTAAGACACAGAAATCTCTCTTCGTAGTGGCTGGATTACTGACAAGGATGTGAAGAATCACAGTCTTATGGATTATTAATAATCTATTTGAGACACTAAACGACTGGTGCAGACACAACAGTATGAGTTAAGCCCCAGAAGATCTGTCCATACCATTAGTCTTGGACAAAATGAATACCAGCTTCATAGACTGGAGGGTCACCTTTTCTGTAAAGAAGGCGCTTGAGTAGTTTGAAGTTTCTGTTTATATTTCTCCATCTGCTTTGACCGTGAATGCAGTTTGTTGAAAAGTTCACGGAATTTATATTGTGGAAATAAGGTTTCCAAAAAGCCTTCTAAGAAGACATAAACCATTCTCCTATTTAACTGGTTGTGCTGAAACATTTCAAAAACACGAAGAATACCTTTCCGTGTTGTTTCAGCTCCAATAATGTGCTTCAATTCATCTAAGTGAAGAGGGTAGAAAAATAAATTATTACTCAGTAGAGGAAACATAATGCCTAAATAATGTTTTAAATTAAAGTATATGAAGTACACAGCAGAAAAACTTATAAACATTAGGTATCCAGTTAATCTGTTTCAGTTAGATATTATAACTGAGACTTAACATTTATATATATCTATACCCATTCACTTACGTAATAGAGACTAGGAGACAATACCACACCAGATAAAGAAGCAGGACCCAGATTCAGAATCATCCAATTAGAGTTATAATCCAGACCGTTAATACCTACATGATACCCATCCTGTATCCTGTATTGTAAGTGTAAGGATTCATAAGGCTTTGATGACAAGTGAAAAAGCACTACACAAATATTCTCTCTACATCTAATGCAGAGTGAGAAATACTATAAAAAAAGATGTGTGAAAGCTAATCTTTGATCTCAAAAAAACTTGGGACACAGCATCAATGTCATTAAAATACTAAAAATATAAAGATATTTATAAAATATAAATTATCTCATTTCACATGAGATAACAAGAAAAGATTCTCTGTAAGGAAGAGAAACCTGACGAAGAGGATTCTGAAAAATGCAAATAGATGAAGAATCAGTTTTGATGGAGAGAACATCAATAAGCAAATGAACATTAAGTTCAAAAATAAAAACAAGGCAAGCTCAAGAAATGAAAGCAGCACAGTTTGGTTGGATTTTAGGATCCCTGGAAGAAAAAGTAGAGAAAGAATGGAAAAGTACCAGTGCTGTGCCTATCAAGATGAATGTGTCTGGAGATTAAAGACAAAGTGGAGTTACCAGAGATATTGGAATGTGGGAACACTATGTATAACTATTCTTAATTATTGATAATAAGGGCTCCCAAAAGCAGCTTTGATTGCTTTATAAAGAAACATGTAACTTCTAAAAGGTATGCAACCTAACTATTGGTACAGTATGATTTAAAGCAAATAACTGGTGAATTTATTAAAAATCAGGCAAGGGATTATGTATATACTAAAATTCATACATATGTACCCTCACACTTCCTTCAGGTCTTCGCACGACTGTCATCTTTCGGGGGTGGGGGTGGGGAGAGTCTTTCCTGGCCACCCTATCTATAACTGCAGCTTACTGACACTTCCCTTTCCCGCTCTATCACCTCAGCAGTTAACACTTTTAACACATTAAATTTTATTTGTTTTGCTTTCTGTACCCCCAATAGAATGTTGCTCCAAGAAAGTGAAAACTAATGTAAAGAATAATGTCTAGACATGATACACTCAATAAGTACTCAATAAATGAATTTAAGTTACTTTTCTCTGCATAATTGAGTCAATATAAAGCACAATTTGGTTTGTTCCAATAGTATATTAAATAAATCCTAAATTGTTTCTTTTCATTTTTCTAATATGCTATTTCTGTAATTTGCTTTTTATCTCCAAATGCAATACAACAGTCAAAAATACTTATTTTCCACTCTCTACATCCACAGTCAAAACGTGGAAAAGAATTATCTTGGCATTTTCAAAGATATTCCTAAACAAAGAAGGGACCAAATAACCACCCAAGTCACATAAAATTGCTTTTCACATTATGTTGTCTCTAGTATTGAGGGAAGACAAAAAAGACAGAGCGGACCTAAGTTAGTGAGAGAGCTGTGTTCTAAAGAGGTTACCTAAAAAGATGACACTAACAAGACCAATAGAATGTCACTATGTATACATTCTTTGTGATCAAATTTTAATAAAGATTTGTTTCTATGTAGAGGGACTCCGAAATAATTTGTTCTCTTAAGTACAGTAAATATGCCTGAAAGCCTCAAACTTTATATTTTCTTACTAGTCCTTTCATTTTTCACATATTTATTAATTATTCTCAAAATGATTCACGGTGGCAAAGTGAAGTGGTTAAAAGCAAAGGCTTTCGAGTCATTCAGAGCTGAGTTTCATTTGTCACTTATTTGCCATAAAACCATGGGTGGCCAACATAACTCGTCCAGGCCTTTGTTTCTTCACATATAAGCCTGTGATATTAACAGTGCCTACCTTCATAATACTGCTATGAGGAAAATTTAAGAATATATTCGAAATGCCAAGCACAGTACTTAGTATCAAGTCATCAAAATGGTGGTCATCTTAATCAAAAGGCAGCTAAACTAGCAAGTTCCAGGCCAAAGATTCAGAATTACAAATTAATTTTTACCAAACATGTTAACTTACCTGGCATAATTGAAAGTAATTTAGTTTTTCCTGCAACTCTTGTTCTCATTCGAATAGCTTTATCTCTGCATGGAACAGTCTCTGCTAAAATGCCATTTGGCCAAAAGGCATCTCTGTTTAAGAAGATTAAATAAATTTTGTAAACATTTTCATTTTCTAATTATACAAGTTGGTAAAATATTCCAATTTCTACAGAAAACACAAACGTAAACAGAAGAAGCGAAAGTTTCTGAAATTCTATAGGTATAATATTCAATTCGACTTTAGTGTAAAAGGATATATACAAGAAAAATAGAGATGAATTCTGCTCTGGAATAACTCATAAAAACTAATAAATGACAAAGACAATGGAGTGAAATATATAGATGACTGTATCATAGCTATTTAAACTCAAAGTTTGTCACTGATCTCACTGAGATTAAACATTCCACCTAAACACAACTACAGTGTATCCTGAACTTGAATACCTTAATTCCCCTCAGTATTCTTATAACTAAGAGAACACAAAACAAATTCTTCATCCTCCCCATAGAGCTGGATTGATCTCAGTGTTCTTTTCACATACATAGTTACTCTCCTTCACATCACAGGAAGGTTGATTTCTGTTCCCTATTCTCAAGTTAAAGGCAAGAGCTGAGCACAATAACTAAGCTATCATCTGGAAATTTTGTCTGAGGAAGAGAAACCACCCATCCACAGCAGTTATTCTTAGCTTTGCACATCAGAAACACCTAAGCTTTAAAAAAAAATCTTAATGGCCACCAAGTCCACTAGGTTAACTAAGTCAGACTCTCTTGGGAGATTAGACCCAACCATCAGTACTTTGTAAATTGTTTACGTCTTTTACATAATCGTGTATTCCTCCGAGGTTACCCATCACCAATTCACCCGTGGACCATCCCCATAGTCCCTTGTGCTCTTTCCTCTCCCGTTTTGAGCCCTTATCCGCTCCCCCCCTCACTAACCATCAATACTTTTTAAAGCTCTCTAAGTGATTCCAGTGTGCAGCTAAGGTTGAAAATCACTGCTCACAGGAACATAATTTATATAACTTGAATTAGAACAAATATACCAAGATAGGCGGTCCACCTTTTGGAAAAAGTATGGTTTAGTGAGGAGACACAGCTTCATTTAGAGAAATCTGGTTCCTCACTTTCTAGTTTAGGCAAGCTGCTTACCTTCTCTAGTCCTCAACCTCCTCATAATGAAGTGGAGATAAAAATCCCTATCTCATAACAAAGGATAAAGTCACAGAGTGCATATAAAGTAGTTGGCAAGGCACCAAGCAAATAAAGGGTTAAATGTTCAATATCAATAGGTCCCTTCTTGCTTCTATTACTTTAAGTTACATGATGCCATGAATATTTATGCCTTATTTTGCACTTTTAGAAAAGAAGTTTATTTTTCTACTATGCCAAGCTTTCCTTGAAGAGACTACATCTTATCACTCAGTCTTTGGTGACTGGCAGATGGCGAGGCCTTAGGAGAAGCTCAGACTACTTTTAAAGAATGAAAATATGATTGGGGTATTACTGTTATTAACCTGTATTCTTTTCAGAGGTTTAATAAAATATTAGACCATGGTCAAAGACTATTTTAAAATGTTTTCATTAAAAAAATCAATGTTAGCAAATACAACTGAGAAAAAGAAAGCAAGCCCCCAAACTAGGTATTTGGGTACACGACCACGCCACTGCTACAACACTATTTTAATTATCTTGAAATCTTTCACATTTTTTGAAACAGGACAAATACTTACCATAATTGTTACAAGTCATTTTGCTTATCAGTGATGACAAAAACCAACTTTATGACCAGGGAGAAAAGAAAAGCAATCAAAGTGAATTAGTGATGACAACAATGAACTCTATACTACTAAAAGAAGTGACTATGTCTCAAGATATACCTGAAACGTTTCACTAAGTCAGCCACTTGCTCAGGTGAGGTCATCCAATCAACATGGTCAACTATTTTTCTGAAAGTCAAGAAAGTTAAATGAGTATGGTCAAAATATCAGAAGGTAAATAAAATAAACAAATATGACCGTCACAGAATAAACAAATTATCTTTGAAACCAACAGAATGCTTTAATGGTATTCTTAAAAAGCCAAAGGAGGAAATTTTCCTATAAACATTGAGCAAAAGTGAAAATTTAAAAACTAAGATCAACTCTAAGGGATGCGAGGAGAGGGAAAAAAGAGTGGTACCTATTAATAGTGTCACCATATGTGGCTCTAATAAGCTGTTGAAGCAGGTTTTTGATATTCCTTCGCAACCACTGATTTCTTTCTTTCAAGTCAAATACTTCATCCATAAGAAGCAGCATTACCCTAAGTGGAATATTGTCATCCACCTGACAAAATATGAAAGAAAAAGGATACATGTGAGTTACCTATCTAATAAGAATGATTATTCTTGCAAAAGGATTGATACTATTTTATAAGTCAAAGGACACATTAAAATATAGCCTTCACAATCATTTCATATCAATTTATAAAAAATATTTTTAAGTCACTTTGATGGACTACAGAATTTCACAACCCTACCATAATGAGTAAATTTCAAGGATATAGTAAAAAAAAAAAAAAAAAAAAAGGCAACTTCTCAAAGTGGTTTTATGAGGTGAGGGTCTTAGGAAAAGATGTTCGTTCTTTTACTAGAGTCTATTAAAGACAATTATTAGCTCCTTTGTCCATTTCCTGTGGCATCTTTTAAAAAAATTCTCAACTTTTCTATTTAATAAGACCAAAAAAAAAACAAAGCATGTGTTTTGCTTGGCTCGTGAGCTGTATTTAGGTATTTTCAGGGGAAAAAAGCTGAAATAAAATACAGTGCATGAGTAAGATAAATATTACAAAAGGTATATTTCTAGAAATTTCCTTTTAATCTTTAACAACTAAAAATTTATACACTTATATTAAGGGAAAATTTTATTAACAATATAAAAATAATGCTTTGGTGTGAAAAACATATATAAGTAAAAAAACAGATACTGATTTAGAACTGCAACGTAACTAAATACAATTGACAGTAATTTTATATTTCTTTCATCATTAAGATATGCTTTCCAGTTATATTCTATCAATGTTGAAATTTTAAGAATAAGAAAACAAGATCAAGTCATAAATTTTTCACTATCATATTGTGAACACTGTCTTAGTGTACCTTCCTTCCATTTCACATTTTAAACCAGAAGTGGTTTATGTAGCCAAAATAAAATTGCTCTTATCAAGAATATTCTCTGATCAAGTATATTAATGAGATTGATACCATATGACAATTCTAAAAACAGTTAATTTAGAGAAACCCTAAAAGTTATGTTACACATATTATGCCAATGCAACTCATAACAAAACATTCATGAACATTCTTGTAAAAGCAAGTAAAATGTTTAAGACAGTTTATTATAAAGAAATTCAATTGGACACTATTAAGGGGGATAGTCTTATCTTTAAAATAAATCTGCCTAACAGAGCAGAATACATCTGAATACAAGGGAAAAACACAGTTCAATCTGGAAAGACAGCCTTCTCAGTAAATGATGCTTGGATCAATTGGCCCCCTCTACCTCATTCCACAGACAAAATTCCCTAGGTGAAGGGCAAGTCTGCCATGTCAAGTTTTGACATGATCCAACAAAAGATTTTTAAATTAATTTACTTATTTTTAATTGAGGTGATATTTGGATATCCCTATCGGGTATTACACTGTAGTACACCTACCATCTATTCAGAGTCCACCACCACAGCCCACTGTGCTTGTTTCCCCTTTGTTCTTACCTCACTCTATCCCCTCTCCACCTTAAGTCTTTGGGTCTACAGACAGCATTCAAGGATTAGTTTTTAAGCTTGTCTTTATCTGACTCTTAGTTTAGTTATTTTATATTCCACATATTACAGACATCATCCAGTATTTACCTTTCTCCTTCTCACTTATTTCACTTAACATTATCCCTTCTACTTCCATCCAGGCTGCTGCAAATAGCATGAGTTTATCTTTATTGACCACTGAGTAATATTCCACTATGTATACAAATCTCATCTTCTTTATCTACACACCTGTTCAAAAGCACTTAGGTTGTTTCCATAATTTAGCTATAGTAAAAAGTGCTGCAATAAACATGAGGATGCAAGTTTCCTTTCAAATTAGTTTTTGAATTTTTTGGTAGATGCCCATGAGTGGAGTTATTGGGTCAAATGGCGGATCCATGTTTATTGTTTTGAGACACCTCCATTCTGCTTTCCGTAAGGGCTAGACCAGTCTGCATTCCCACAGCAGTGTAGGTAGGTTCCCTTTTCTCCACATCCTCGCTAGCACCTGTTTCTGCTCTTTTCAATATGGGACATTCTGACAGGTGTGAGATGGTATCTCAGTATGGCCTTGATTTGTATTTCTCTAATAATAAGTGATGGTGAACACTTTTTCATGTCTCTATCTACAGTCTGAATGTCTTCTTAGGAGAAGTGTCTGTTTAGTTCTTCTGCGCATTTTTTGGATTGGGTTATTTGTTTTGTTTTTGAATAGTTTTAGGAGTTCTCTGTGTATCTTTGATATCAGTCCTTTGTCAGATGCATGGTGTGTGAATATTTTCTCCCATTCAGTAGGGTGTCTTTTCAGATAAAACAAAAAAGGTTTTTATTTTTTTTTATTTTTTATTTTTTTAAAGATTTATTTATACATACAAGCTGGGGCACATGCCAAGAGGCATGGGGCGGCGAGAGGGTTCACCAGAGCGGGGAGCAGAACAGGCAGATCAGAAATACACTGCTTGAGGGGAGCAGCGGGCGAGGCAGGAGAGGTCTGCCGCACCATGTGGGATTCTCCCCGGCCCGGCCGGGCGTCAAACTCACATCGCGAAGCTGCTGACAGCTCCACAGCGCTGAGCTCAACCGCTGCACCACCAGGGAGGCCCAAAACAAAAAAGGTTTTTAAAGAAAATCACAGGCAAATATCCTTGTGGCTTTGCCGTAAGCACAGATTATAGTGCACAGAAGCACACAAAAAGTACAGAATATTCAGAAAAAAACATGTTTCTGGGTTTGACTTCACTTAACAATTTTCCAACTTTAAAGTAATATGTATTCAATAGAAACCATCCTTTGAATTTTGATCTTTTCCCAAGCTAGCACTGATGTGATAGGATCCTCTCTCATGATTCTGGGCAGTAAGTAGTGAGCCATAGCCCCCTATCAGTCATGCAATCAGATTGGTAAACAACTGATGCTCTGTAGAATATTGTGTTGCCACCGAGTTTTGGAAATTGTCTTTTCATGTTTCCGCATGTCTGTTTTAAATTTTCAATACAGCATTCCAATAAATTATGTGATATTTAATACTTTATTATAAAGTATACTTTGTGTTACATGGTTCTGTCCATATTGCAATCAAATGTAAGTGTTCTGAGAACATTTAAGGTAGGTTAGGCTAAGCTGTGATGTTTGCTGGGTAGGCGTATTGAATGCATTTTCAAAATAATGATACCTTCAAACTTATGATGGGGACATTGAGACATACCCCCGTTGGAAGGAGAGAAAGATCTGTATATAGATACATCTGGCAAAGGACAAATATTCAGATTATATAAAGCACTCTTACTAATCAAGAAGAAAAAAAGAACCAAGTCAACAGAAAAAATGAGTGAGATACCCCAAATGGTTCATTAACATATGAAAGCAGCCCAATATTTCATAGTCATTGAAAAAATAGAAATCCATGAGATGCAAGAAGCAGATGGCTAAATTAAAAAGATGCAACATACTGAGTGTTGACAGGACGTGGAACACTGGAAATCTCACTCATTGGTGGTCTCAGTGTAAGTAGTACAAATACTTTGGAAAACTATTTGGCAGTAACTAGTAAGACTTTGTTTATGCATACCCTCTAATCAAGCAATTCCATTCATATGTACAGATCCTAAAGAAATGTGTAATATATATTTTTTTAAATCACAACATGTACAGAATGTTGACAGGAGTACTTCTCATAATACATGAGTAAACTTAACTCTATTTACAAAAGAGAGTAGTGGAAAGCCACAATCATTAAAAAAAAACCAAAAACCTATCACACAAAACAACATGGTATAATACCACAATGAAGAGCCAAAAAGCTGGATTTAAAGGAACACATACCTCACAGTTTCATTTATATAAAGTATAAAAGCACAGTAGAAATCAGTAATTATCACTGGTGGGGGAAAGGACAGAGACAGGAGGAGAGAACTTTTTGGAATCTGGTAATTTTCTGTTTCTTGTTAAAGCATGCTACAAGCATGCTCAATTAATAAGAATTCAACCAAATTAACATAATACATGCACATTAATGATAGTTAACATATTATACTTCATTGAAAAACTAAAATGAGCTGCCAAGTATGATTTGAATTACAACTGACTACTATCAAAACTAACTCACAGTATCATCAAGTTGAGCAGAAACGCGACAATGTTCAGGATCTGAATCTGTCTTCGGAATTAAAGGAGGCACCTAACATTTTAAAAGACAAAATAAAGTAAACACACTAAAAGCAGATAATGAAAGAACACACTATAATAATAAATCAAAATTAGTATCAAGCATAATTAACAGCATTTGATTTGATTTTTTGTTACAACATATAAATAAAGTTTATATAGTATTAACAAAGCATTAACAGTCTAAAATTAGAAGCCAAATGTAAATGGGTGATTATTTAATTACCAAAAGACTTTTTCTTTCTTTAAAAGAGGATTTACTTTTAAGTTGGAAGGACAGATTCATCAATAACCCATATTTAAAAAAATAATTTAGTTGCACAGGTTAAATGACTTACTAAAGATCAAAAGTTAGTAGTAGCACAGAGGAAAGAACTCCAATCTTCTTTTTCTTTTTTACCATAAAGATATTAGTAATGTGTTAGTAGGCGTAAGGAGCTAATTACGCAATTGTTAGATAACGTAAGTTATCTAACTTTATTGGGGAAAAAAGGACAGAACGAAAAGAGTTAGTTCATAATAATCTGCCAACATTGGAAGGACCATCAAGATCACCTATTTGAAACGTGGTGTTATTGGTGAGGACAAAGTCCAATATTTTTGCACAAAGTTCTATAAGTAGTAATCAGCAGAAGTGGTGCGGAACAATCCTCATTTCAATGTTAGTGTACTTCTCCATAATTAGAAATAAAGACAAAGGATGAGGACAAGCATGAGAATTAATAGAAAGGTATGATTTACACACATTATTTTAGGAGTTGTCTCTAACAGTAAAGAAAATCTGTGCTTATATATATTTCTTCTTCATTCAAACATGATCTAACAAACAGAAAACTCTAATAGTTGTACACTTTCTTTTATAGTCTTGATCATATCTTAAACAACTAGGTCAAAGTTACAATAAACATAAATTAGGAATGTAACAAACCGATTAGTTAACTTCATGTATCTGCTAACTTAATGAAAAAGGTCCTAGGAAATACTTCTACAGCACTCACAGACATATAAACACACAGATAAGTATGACCCCCAGAAACTGATGATGGTAAAAGTATTCCCTCCCTTTCATCTCGGGAATCAGAAGTCTGACTTTGTTTCCTATTAAACATTGATATACCTAATTTGCACAACAGTACTTGATATTAAATTTAATAGCTTTATAGGATAAAAATGGCATAATGGACTAAAACAGTATAAAGAATGCTAACTTTCCTACTTTCAATTCTTGTTTTTAATTCATTTATATATTTTTACATCGTCATTCATTTTTGCACAAGTCTGATTTTTACTCTCAGGTGTAATCCCCATAAAACTGCCACCACCATGACACCCACAAACTGTCACCATATTCTCTTGTGCTCTTCCCTCACCTGCTCTCTCCCCATCCCCCACCCAAGGTGAATGTCTCCGATTTATTGCTTGCCTGCTAGTTTTGTCTTTTTTTCCCCTGTTTGGTTCTCCTATATTTCTCCTGTAAATGATACCATCCGATATTTTTCTTTTTCCTGCTGAATTATTTCACTGAGCATATTCCTTTCTAGTTCCATCCATGTTGCTGCAATGGCATGAGTTCATCTTTTCTGATTGCTGAGTAGTATTCCATTACGTAAACACTTTTCAAGTTATAAATATCTAAGTGAATTTTAAAATTCTACCATAATAGAGACTAAGGAGTGACTGGACTTCACAGTATCTATTTCTGCTATAACTTTATTCTCTCGAGTTTTTTACTCTTTATGAGACTACATCTCCAGAGGACAAAAAGGAAATAAGGCAAATCTACACAGGCGCTCAATAATGCTTAGCTGACTTAAAAAGTTTTCCTAGAAATTATTGAAAATATCTTCTTACCTTGAACAATGATTGCTTTATATCTTGACCTAATCTTTCTGACATTTTGCCCATGTTGTCTGACATTTTAGTCATTCCCTCTGCCAAGCTATCAGGAAGGGATTTAACTGCATTTGAAACATTCCTCATAGAATTTCGAAGTGGATTTACAAAAGTGTCCATCTAAAGAGGAAAAGATATTTTATCGTAACTTCATTGTATCATATTTGTTCATTTAACTAAGAAGTTTGGGAAAATACATAATGCAACATATAAGATGTAATAATTTTCCAATCTATAACACCTCAATGCTTTTAAGTATAAAGCTGTTGTTTTTAAAACATATTTTCACAGCCAAAATTTAAGAGTTTTGAGTGTTAAGGTCAATGTTAGAAAATAAATATAACCTTTGGTTGCTGCTCATTAAAGAAATTTTGGGGAAAAATGGCAGTTTTACAAAACGAAATTGATGCAACTGGAATAGAACAAACTTCAGTTACTCTTTAAGACAATAATCACTGCTATTTTGAGCAGATAAAATAAACAGAAAATTCATATAAGTAACAGGTAATTAAGATTAATTTTTTAAAAATAATTTTAAGGATATATTATATGCTTGATTACAATCTAGCCATTACAAAGAAGAAAAAGAGAAGTTGCAAATTAGTAAGTAACTATAAAAGAAAACATGTTAACAGATAATAAAAAGGAATAAAAATCTCAAGATAGGAAGCACTAAAATTGATATTTTATCTCTATAAATGTCAAATAATTTCAATGAAGAAACCAAAATAGTTGCATATGGAACTCTCTGAGATTTTTGGCTGGAAAAACAACAACAACAAAATAAAAAGAGACACCAAATCACACGAAAGTCATAAAAAGCAATCTAAGTCATAAAAAGCAACCAAAGTCATAAAAAACTACAAGAATATTTCCCAGAAAGTGTTGATGCCATAAAAACTAACATAGAAGTCTTGTTCAATGCAAAAAGAAAATATTAGAAAAACTGAGTCCCACAGTTGAAGCAATATAGCAGAATATTAAGAAATGCTATCAAGAAGTCAGAACACCTTCACTATAATATGCTTTCAAGTTTTCATCAAGAAAAATTAAGAAGGTAAAATAAGTATTGTAGTGATAGTAGTAACAAAAGTGAATTTTAAGGTAAAGTGTAAAAGATTTGGGAGTTTCCCTGGTTTAAGCTGAGTCAGCGGTGCTGAAAGATATGCTGGTTTAAGCTGAGTCAGCGGTGCTGAAAGATATGCTTGAGGAAATACGCAACCTTTAAGAGAGAAACTGTCACAACTCAGGTTGTTCTAACAGAAATGAGGATGAAGAAGGGCTAAAAAACATTACCACTGGTGAAGACAGATATATGGAAATAAATATGTGTAAAATATATATTCATATTACAGTATATGTAAAATTACATACATGAAACAATATATGTGCAATTGTAATTCTTATCACCTTTGGTTAACCAGAACAGTGTGTTCAAATCAAGACATTATTTCCAATAATGACAACATTGCCAAGTATTTTTTTTCAGTGTCACAACATTATAAGTAAACTAAATCATCATAATACAAGGAGAGTTCTTAAGAGAGATAAAACATGAGAATAACATATTTTAAATGTACAACTTGAGGGAAAAATGCCATCGCTCATCTAGTTACAAAGTTCATAACAGAGATACAATATCAGAAGCATAAAAGACATGAATTTCATTTTAACCCACAAGCTACATTAAAAATTATTTGAATATCCTCAAAAATATTTTAGAATTTTATATACCTTACACAGTACAAGTGTAATATAATCTTTGACTTGGTTATATGAAACACAACCTCATATGCTATGTAGGCATCGATAATCTTGTGATAAGATAACCCATATCTCTATCATGGACTGATAACAATTAAAAAATAGTTGCCTGTGCACATACTAGACCCAGAATTCACTCTCCCTCCATCCCCATTTCTGAGAGTAAAGCCCAAGCATTTGTATGGGAGTGGGAAAAGGGGAAGCCAGAGGATGGAAAACTTCCACTTTGTGGCTCTGATGCTTTATCCCAAAGGAAGTAAAATTTCAGAAGCATAAAAGCAGAGTCCATCATTACATAATGACATGTCCAAAAACAGGATTTGTCTTAAAACAGACATTTAAATCAAAAAAAGAAACCTGAAAATTTCCAGGCAGAACAGTAATTATAGATCGCCAGCGTTAGTATACATTTAGCATGATTTATATACACGTCTAATCATTCGATTATCACCTTAGTTTTTGTTTTTTTTTCTTTAACTGGTAATAATACAAATAGTAGAATTTTAAATTTAGATCCCTAACTATTGCTTAAAATGCCTTCACAACATGATCTAAAACAGGATAGAAAGATATATGCAAAATGAAAGACTGCTGGTCAATTACTCTTTTTCGGAACTTGTCTGTACACAAATGTACAGCCAAGTAATTATAAAGTATTATTTCTCAAGGTCTGAATAAGTCAACAATAAAGTATTTGTAGATGATTTTCTCTGACAGCTATTTAATTTTACTTAAGTATAATTAAGGAAAAATATTAAAATAACTTAGCCAAAAGGGAAATGTAATGAAAACTCTTCTTGACATGCATAAAAATTATTCAGATAATCTGAAACAGGTCAAGAGGACCCAAACAATCACCAATATAATTGATGAAAAATGTACTTTATTATAAAAATCCAGAAATGATTCAAAAGAACCAGATGTGTGTGTGTGTGTGTATTTACATGTACGCATACGTATATACATACATACATATATGCTGTTGGTTGGTAAAAAGAAATTGCGTAAATTTAGCACAATGACTTTTTATCATTTGTTTATCTTAAAACTGATGCAATCTTAAGAGAGAAAATAAGATAAACTCCAGAATGATGGAATACTGGAATGGATTTCTATTAATAATAAAACCATTTAGAAAATCACTTCAACCATGAAATACAAAAATAAGACTACCATATTTTTTCCATTATAAGGTACACATCCTAAAATGGACTATTAAACAAAACATTACACTTAGAAATGTTAACGTCTATTTAGATGTTAAAATCCAACATCCTACATTAAGTATATGAAGTCCTTATGCTTATAGTTGTTAATTCTTACCTTTGTATAAATTCCTTAATCTTTTTTAAAAGCAAATCTGTTTAAAGATTAGCAGGGAAGCCTTTTTTTTTTTCAATTTTCATTTTGAAGTAATTTCAGACTTCTAGAAAGTTGCATGAGTAAGGCAGAGTTCCTATATGCCCTTCACACAGCTTCCCCGACTGCTGTTCCTGCTCTTTCTACTACCGTTACTACAACAACTAACAACAAAGATTCTCAGATTTAATTTAGCGATTAATTATGTGTCAGGAACTGTAAAACATAAGATGATCTCATCTGATTCACACAATGTTCTAAAATGAGGCTGAACATCTTCATTTCTTATAAAACCTAAAGGACAAAATGTTAAGTAGTATGTTGCAGGTTACAGCTAGTAAATGGCCGAGCAAAGATTTAAACTAAAGGTAGTCTGATTCCAAAGTTGTGTTCTCAGAAACCAATCTTTCCCAGTTTGAGCACTTAATCATTTATTGTCTTAATTTAGCAGCTTATTCCAAGTACAGGTATTGTATCCCCAAAAGAATTTTAACTAACACAGATTTTATTCAAGAGGGATAAATACTTTCAAAAACAAACTATCTTTCAAAAACATACTATTTTTCTTATTGTTACGCCAACTAAAAGACAGTTCTCCCAGTAAGAGGTAATTCCTTCTCAAGCTAATAAAATTCTTACAACCTGCCTTCCACAAACCATCCTTATTGCATCAGTTCAACAACATTGTCTTTTCTTTCAAAATCCTGCTGGACTATAATCTACATCCAAAAACACGTGTATACATAACAGATACTCCTATCAATAGTAAAGTGAATAAAGTATAGAAGAAAATAATCAGATTTTCTAGTTTTAAAACATATACAAATACAAATTAATTTTCTTTTATTAAAAACAAAGTATGAAAGCACATCTACAAAGAAAACCAATGCAGTGGTTTGCTTACCTTGCGAGCAAAATCACCTTTCCCTTTACTGTAGGCTTTGTTCTCAAGGAAATCATATACATAATGAGCCAAAGCTGGGGATGCTTTCATCATTTCAGGAGTTAACAGTAACTAACAGGAAACAAAGAAGTATCTTACATTAATAAAATGCTAGAAATTATTTACAACTTATAATTTTATCCATCAGGAAGTTAAGAATGTATGAAGATTTTAATTTTATATTAACAAACAAATAATTATGCAGTTAAAACAGTCATCAATAATTCTGTGGCCATTAACAGTTTGGTGTATATTCTCCCCATATGCTATTTTGAATTTCAGTGGATCTACTGTGAAAGCTGTCCAAATACATTTACTATTTCATTTTCTTTTTTTTTTTTTAAGATTTATTTATTTATGCATACAAGCTAGGGTGCAGGCCAGAATTGTGGGGCGGCGAGAGGGTTCACTAGAGACAGAGTGGGGAGCAGAACAGGTAGATGGATGGAAATACACTGCTGAGGGGAGCAGCGGGCGAGGCAGGAGAGGTTGGCCGCACCATGTGGGAATCTCCCTGGCTGGGCATCGAACTTGCGTCACTGCTACCGACAGCTCCACAGCGCAGTGCTTAACCGCTGCGTCACCAGGGAGGCCCCTCATTTTCATGTTTTATACTAAGAAGATTCTCATTAGTAAACTGTTGTATTATTCACATAATTATTCTAAAGTTAACATTAATAAAAAGTACACAAAATATTCCAAACAAAAACTTTCAAGTGTTATAAAAACATTGCTTTCACAACTGCTAATGATTTGATCTAGGTTCCAGTTCAGTTCCTTCAATTGAACACATCATGACACATTGAGATCTTTAGCTAAGAATTATATAGTACATAGATACATTAAAAGATACATTTATGGCACCAGATTTGGAAAAAGGTAGTGATTTTCTAACTCATAAATAATTGATACAGATTTTAATGGAATTAAAGTATAATAAAAAATAGCAAATTGTTTAATAATAGTTGCACAAATTATTTCAAGACATTCCACTTCAAACCAGAAGACAAGATGAGTAATAGCAGAGATTTGTAAGTTTTTGCTATACATTCAATAAGTAACAATGCTACAGAATTAAAATTGTGGTTATAAACTTACTTAATCAAACTTTTAAAAGTTTAAGAGAAACTAGCTAATCAAAACACCCAGTGTAGTATTAGCTAGGTTTCACAAAATATTAAGGCATGTCCAGTCATCAATTTTTGGGCATTTGGGTTGTTTCCATGTTTTAGCTATTGTAAATAGTGCTGCAATAAACAAAGGTGTGCATGTGACCTTCTGGATTAATGTTTTTGTTTCCTTTGGGTATATTCCTAGGAGTGGAATTGCTGGGTCATATGGAAGCTCCATGTTTAGTTGTTTGAGAACCTGCCATACAGGAATTGATAACTGGATCAAAAAAGTGTGGTGCATGTATACAATGGAGTACTATGCAGCAATCAAAAATGATAAACTAACACAATTCTCAGCAACATGGATGGAGCTAGAAGGGATCATGTTCAGTAAATAAGCCAGAAGGAAAAAGAAAAATATTGAATGGTATCACTTACAGGAGGAATTTAAGAGAGCCAAATGAAAAATCAGAAGAAAATAGCACACAAAACATAAACAAAAGCAAAAACTAGCAGTCAATCATAAATAAGAGACATTTTACAGGGTAGGGGGAGGCAGAGTGACCAAAATAGGGGAGAAAAGAGCACAAGGGACTATGGTGATGGTTCATGGGTGAATCAGTGGTGGGTAACCTACAGGGAATACACAATAATGTAAAGGATATATACATACATACATATGTGTGTGTGTATGTACATGTATATGTATATATATATAAACAAACAAAAAAATATTAAGGCAGGGGTTGGCAAACTTATTCTGTAATTACCAGATAGTAATTACTCAATTGTGTTGTTATCGTATGAAAGCAGTCATACACAATAGTAAACTCAATGGGCAGCTGTGTTCCAATGAAACACAAATAAAAACATATGGTGGGATAGACTTGATTTGCAGGCTGTAATTTCATAATTGCCTGTTCTAAAGGGTGGAGTGGAGAGCTAATAACACCAACTACCTGGAATGAGACATTGCCTAATAGATGAGAAAACTTCATAAACCATTCACTAGCTAGAAAAACTATTTACTGATATTATTATTATTATACCCAGCATCTGGGAAACAAGGTCTCAAACACAAATTATTTCTGGGAGTCCTAACACCTAATGCAATAAGTAACTTGTGAGATAAGTCTTGTTATTCCACCAGAGAACTCTACATGCCCTGGATGCTACCCATGAGAAATATCCTCTCAGATCTATTCCTCTCCACAATGATCCTAGAAGTTTAAAAGTCTTAGGTTTATTCTGGACCATGGGAGGCAGTTACACACACATGTTTGAGTATAAAAATCTGCTTGCTTTAGATAAATCATGAAGAGCTACTATCTACTGGATCAGAAATATTTAAATGTTTAACCTACCACAAAATATCTGGACTTTACAGTAATGTAGAATGAGGATGTGTGCATGAGTGTATTTATTTAAACCCAAAAATGCAAAATTCTTTGTACCAAGTGTCCAGAAAAACCTCTAAGTTAAACAATAAACAGAACACTATTTATAAATAACTGCACAGATTGCAAGTCACATCTGACATGCTACTCAAAACTGACTGCTTCCCATTATAAAACATTTCTTAATTTAAAAAATCTTGCTATATCTGTGTGCTACATTAAAATGAAAAGCTACGAATAATAATAAACACATTTACCTGTAAATAAGCATTTAGATCCTTCTTTCTTTTTTCTAAAAAATCTCGATCCATGTTATTAAAAGTTTTTTTGCCAGGAAGTTTCAATATGCTTGACAGATTTTCAAACTAGAAGACAAAACATTCAATAACCTTAGTTGTTTTCAAAGAGAAAAAGGTATTTTCCATACAATTTCTCTGTATGTATTAAAAGCTTCTTTAATTTTGCAGTATCTTTTATTAAAGAAAATTAAGAAATAGAAAAACACTGTCCAAACTACAGTTCTAATACTATTTATTATAAAGAAGTATTTTCAATTAAGACAAATGTGAAAATCTGATGAAGAAGAGAGATGTCCACTCTAATTATTACTCTCATTTTGAGATTGCTCAAAATGCTCATTAGGCTTTAAAATATCTTTTCCTTAACAACTCTTTGACTTGTAAAGGGAGTGTTAACAAACAAAATGTACTAATTAAGGCTATGAGTGCCTGGCTTGTTAGACAATCTCATAAACAGATATATGTTATACTGACAACTTCAAATCAATTAATCATTGTAATAGCTAGTTATCAAAAGTAGAAATAATTATTTCAAAATCTGGATTGCAGCTATATTACAACTTTGTTTACATATAACTATAATAAACACTGGTAACTCTCACAAAAGATTTGGTTGTCAGAAAAGTCATGACATATTTTTTCTGTTTTCTACGCAAAAATGTGTCATGATTTTTCCCACAAACCAATACATGAAAAATAAACTCAGAGGTTACTAAAGAAAATGCGGTGCTAACAGCAAGCATTTTGTCTCTGCAAACTCACAAACACAAAATAAGTATACATACTCTAAAGTCTAGCACTTACAGACTTAACATTTGCATGCACAATCAATGGTACAGCTATGTAGTACAGTCTGCTGTGCCCTGATGAGTACAGATTTTTAAAATCTGTTTATTTATAATTGAGATAGTATTTGCATACACCATTGGGTTGAAATACAGATTTTAAACATGATTACTGATAACAGTAGTATAAGAGCAAAGTTATTTAGCTATGACTATGCCTGGCCAATAGCTTAGTATGTGAAACTTAAAGATCACTCATTGCTTCCCCATATGTTACAAATCCTTAAGTGAAACAAACTTTCTAAAATTATTCTTTGCTTAAAAACAATAATGTCTCTATAAAGAACATTTCTTCCTGATGCAAAGATTAAAGAGAGGAGAAAATTAAAGGTAAAGTTTCTACAAACTGCAAGATTCTAATGAATTATTAAATGAACTGGTAAATCAGATGGTAGCTTAGAGCCAAAATTTGAACACATTCATTATGTTTTATGAAAGAAAGCCAAAAATTGTTTGCTCCAGTGAAGGCAAAAAAAACAAACAAACAAACAAACAAACAAAAAAAAACAGAGAGAGAGAGAGAGGGGTACAATTTACAGGGAAAATGGTATACTACAGTGATATTCACAAATTTGCTGGTCCCAAAAGCATTAGGATGGGTCCTCACTGAATATCAAATGCCCAATGGAAAGTACTTTAAGAATTAATTTTTGCAAATCATACCTCAATGAAATAAATTTATTTTCTCAGGGTGTTCTAAGTAATATTTAATAACCAGAAATACTACCTTATCCACATTAACTTAAACTACGGACTCAATTTTACAGAATGCAGAGTTCATTCTGGCACTTTTAAGAGTTATATGGGCTGACTTGTACTGCCCCAAATTTGTACATTGAGGAAAGACAACCCCTAGTACTTCAGAATGCGACTATATTTAAAGATAGGGTCTTTAGAGAAATGGTAAAGTTACCTTAATAAATAATTAATACTTTTTAAATGACTAGTATTTTACTGCTAGTAAAATACTAATCACTAATTAGTATTAACAGTTCACCCAATAAAACAGAAATACATAATATTACTAGATATAAACACTTAGAGGCAATGACTTGGTCTGTTTTACTTTCTAGTTGGTCCCAGTACTAAGAACAGTGCCAGACAAACAAGAAAAATTCAACACTAAATATTTATTAACACTGAATGGGTAGTTCAGGCCATTTCCAAAATAACATAACACTTTGTTTTCTTTTAATTTTTATACATGTTTTGCATAAGATATAAATAAGACCAGTAAATAAACTGTTAAACTGTCCATATATTTAATCAAAAAAATAATTCATGTAACAAAGTTAAATAAACAGAATGATTCCTGTTTCTAAAATAATTTTAATACTTTAAGACCTCTATGAGTTTAAGATTGTGTCCACAGGCTATACTGTTATCCCCTGGTGAATTACAAGTCGCTATTTTTCTTCTGTTGTTTTATAAGGGATGTGAGTTTAAAAATATTGATAAGATGGAGTTAAAAGGCAAACAACTTGAGAATTATTTATAAAAGATTAGAATTTTTCTTAAGCCCAAATTATCACATGCAAGCTTAGTTTTTAATCTTAAGCTTTGTGAACAATATGTGGAATCTAGAGACATAGCTAAGACTGACCCTTGAAAGTAGACCTAGGCTCTGACACATTCAAGAGGAGAGGGAGAGCAGAGGAAGGGGGAGTTTAGAAAAAGGTATAGCGGCGCTCAGTAGAGTGTGGTGGAGGATTGTGGGCACAATGCTGGTGGGAAAACTATGATGACTGAACCTGAGGGGAAAAATCCTATATTGGCAAAAAAATAAACCAGAATGTTTAAAAATGAAAAAAAAAATAAACATCGAAGTAAGGTCACTAGAGTAAGTTCAAAGGAAACAAAAAGCAAAATCACAAAGCAAAGGACATCATCTTTATCTGTACTATGTCCTTTCAAAAATGAATTGTGTCATCAATTTCACTTAAATTTTGGTATTACACTGTAAGGTGAAATTTTTCTATGGACTGTTCTAATAATAAAGTTTTTAAAGTATGTTCTTCACTTATTTTTCAATATGTAAACATAACATTTACAGTCCTAGTCCAGAACATTAAGCTAGGCAATGGCTGTCCCTCTTAATGGTGGAAAGAAAAATATTAATTTCATAATATCCCAAATTCCCATGAATTTGAGAAGTAAATAAAACTACCTATTGCAACTCAAATAATCTTAAAATTTGACGTGTTTGAAGTATGGTGATGGAAAGAGAGAAACTATGTGCTTTTAAATTAACACCAGACATAATTTTTGAAAAAAATAAAACAATTATTTCTTCCATGTGCACCAGACAAGTATTTCACTTTTACAAATCAACCAAATTAAACATGAAGAAATTAATCCAAATGAACAGAACAGACATGGACAAAATTATTGATTTTTTTATTAATGTAATTCAAAATAGTTCTTTTAATCTGGGTTTCTGGAGTCAACACCAAACTGCTATTAATCACTTAAGTTATTAATAGTTTACTTTACTCTATTTGAAAAATTTCAGTGATATTACTCTGGGGCCAATGTTATTTTTTCCATTCTCTTAAGTGAAAAAGATATTTTCTGGTTACTAAAGTAATATAATGACATTTCAAAACTTCAGCCTACCCAATTAAATGTCACCATTTATTATTATTGCTATTGGCTTGAAAACAAATCTAAAAACCTTGAATCAATCAGACAATCTTCAGAATTAAAATAAATTTCACAGATCACTTATCCAATTCATGTAATGGCAGCTTACTGGTAATTTATTTTACTAAATTAAAAAAGAATTCAATAAAAAATAGAACAGAAACAATTTGTTTACATCTGTTACTTTTATGAGTCTTTATACTTCTATAAGACAAAAAACATTATGTTAAATTTAATTTAGGTGTGGTTCTTAACATTAACTAATGGATCAAGGATTTAATTGGTACACTGCGTGAAAGAATGCCATTTAAAATAACTATAGCTGCAAGCTCCCAGAAATAAAAACAGAAGAAGTCCTACACCAATCCTCGTCTTTAAACCAAACCCAAAGACCTCTCTAGAAAGCACAACACACAGGGCATACACATACACACATGTGTATGTGCATACACATACACAAAGCTTCAAGTGAGAAATATACATTAATTTTAGGTTTCCAAGGTGTACCACTGATGTTTGTCACTAATCCAAATGGTTTGATTTGTTAGTTAAATGTTCAAAATCACTCTAACACTTATGCTCATTATACAAAAATTCTTACCTTATTTGCTTTCATTAGCTTTGATCAATACCTTAGCACTCTCAGTACTATTTAGAATCAAATATTGAATCAGGAAACAATGCAAAGTACACAGCTTTAAAAACCTCATTACCTGTTCAGTGATTCTCATGTGGAAGTCATGGAAGTCACTGTAACGACGATAGGTTTTCCACATCTCTTCACTGTTTAGATTGCGCCGGTGAACAGTGATGGCATACAATGCATATGTCTTGCCATGATCATTACAAACGCCTGCCACAGCATATGGGTCATAATCAGCATATACTAGTCATTTAAAACAAAATGAAGAGGAACAAAAGACACAAAAAGGAGGAAGATGAAGAACAAAAACAAACAAAAAGGACAACATGAAATGAAGAATTTGAAATGACAGACTGAGACAAAAGGATGTCATCAAAGGATAAAACAGATTCTCATCCTATACCCATCATGAGTTACTAGTGATGGCTATAGTACAAAACAAACTACAAGCTTCTGTTGTACTAACAACTACACAACAATGCCTACTTTGGACTCACTTTCCCAAAAGTTATCTATTAATGATTATGATAGTATAGTAACACCTCAGAGTATAGCATGATTGTCTTAAATTTAACATAGGAAAAAGTAACAGGAAAAACAGTCTTTTGTACTAGCTTTCACAGGTATCCTCAGCAGAAAGCTATTCAACTAAACAGAAAGCAAAAGCTCTTTTGGCAAATCTCTTTCTCATTTATACTATTCAACAATTTGCAAGTGTATTTTATTCTGGGGATTAAGAAAAAGAGGTATTTTCCTATTGATACACCACAAACCACTCAAGTCAGAGAGTCTTTAAAGTCAAAACTTAATTTTATTTTGTACTAATCTTAAGAGATGCACTTTGAATAATTATCTTTAATTTGTCTTTCCTATTTACATTTTCTTATCTCTGTATTGTGCTAATCTAATCAGGTTCATTTCTTCAGATCCCCACATGTTTACTGAGTCTATTTAAGGTCTATTTCTTAATCCGTTCACTGACCTTAACTTCAACCACTGTACTTTTTATTTCTATAATTTTATTTGGATGTCTATGAATATTTTTAACACACTCTCAGGCTTGGAGGAAACATTATAATGTAACTTGAGGATGACTGAATCCAGACACACCCATGTTGGGATAAAAGTAAGGCTTTTAGTTTTTGTGGCAGATACCATTTTCAACCATTACCTTGACATTCTTTTGTTCTTTGCCCTGGCAGCAGGCTAAACTTTTTCCGCCCCCCAACAAGTCACCCTTCATGACTCTGGGTTTTATGCAATGAACATTCCAGCTTCCCACAGACTCATTCCACTAGTCTTTTCTAAACTTGAGGACATGAACATGCTATCAAAGTCAAGATAGCAGTCTTTATACTCCTTTGAGATTCTTGGCTTCAACTCCCTTTCATATCCATAAATTTGTTTTTCCTAAACTCTATGTCTCCTGAAGATTTTCTACTTCAACTATTTTTATTTTACTGTTTTCAGCCTTCCTGTGTGTAGAAGGCAGAATTTCCAATAGCAGTTTAGAAAGTTTTACCATATTGACCATAAGATTGAATTACTCTTAAATATAACAGATCACATTAATTCATAATTGTAAAAAAAATTATCAAGTTATCAAGTTTTAGGGCTGAATATTTTGCATACAATTAGATGAAAGAGAGGCTGTGTAGGCTCTCAATGATTTCAATCACATAAAGTTAGAAACCTATATACAGACAAATTTACATAAAAATATCTCTCAGTTGGGCCTCCCGGGTGGCGCAGCAGTTAAGCACTGCACTGTGGAACGGCGCGCGAAGCTAGTCGGATGCCTGGCCCGGGAGATTCCCACATGGCACAGCAGACCTCTCCTGCCTCCCCCGCTGCTCCCCTCAGCAGTATGTTTCCGTCAATCTGCCTATTCTGCTCCCACTCTGTCTCTGGTGAATCCTCTCGCCACCCCAAGCCTCTGGCCTGTACCCCAGCTTGTATGCATAAATAAATAAATCTTAAAAAATAAAAGAAATATCTCTCAGGCTTTCATCAAAGTTTTTTATTTTTTAAGATTTTCACTTTCTGCTCAAAATTGTCTTCCATCTAATATTAGCAGAGGTGAAATGGGTAGCAAACTATAATCAAATAGGAATTAATAAGAGCATAAGGAACCACAAGGAAAAGAGGAAAGTAAGAAATCATTTTTAAAAAGGATAATTAGGATTTGTCACAAACTGATAGGCAAGGCGATCATGACCAGTGTGCAGAAAACAGAAATAAATTTTGAGTTTAAGAAAAATTAAAATGAAATTTATTTTATACTTTATAAATACTATATATTTATACTAGATAAATTTTACATATAGTAAAATTAATGTATAGTGATTTTGAGATGGTAGTGAAATAGTGTAGTTAGGTTTTGTTTCCATTAAGGCAATGTTACTTACAGCAGGTGCTGTGCAAACCATCTGTCATTGTCTATAACTAGAAAAAAAGAACTACAACCATAATATAAATCAATCTCTTGTCTCTAAGCATTTTGCTTAATTTAGCCAATATTTTTTAAAGCAAGATTTCTCAATGAAGGAGTCCACAGATCATTCCTTGAGTAACACTGGCTTGACTACAAGTTTGATTTTCTGTAATAAAGATTTTAAGGTCTTTATTTGCAGATGATATGATAATATATATACAAAACCCTAAAAACTCCATAGAAAAACTACTCAAAATAATAGACCAGTTCAGTACAGTAGCAGGATACAAAATCAATGCACAAAAATCAGTAGCCTTCCTATATGCAAACACCCAATCTGAAGAAGAAGAAATTAAGAAATCCATCCCCTTCAAAATCGAAACC